>CAXKVW010001709.1:600000-831103 GCA_964058825.1 Carex arenaria
AATTCATGATTCGGGAATAATTTGAGTATAATTCGAGAATGATTTGGTATTATTCAGATCAGAAATCTTAGTCTTGTGAGGGAGCAAAAAAAAATAACCAAAAAAAAAAAGTTCTGGAAAAAATTCGGGAAAAAATTGTGAACAATTCGGAAAATTCGGGAAAAATTCGTAAAATTCGCTAATTATTCGGGAATAATTCAGTCAAAGATTGGTCAAGCGAATAATTCGGCATTCAGTTCGGCATCACCAAAAAAACGAATTATTCGTGAATAATTCATGGATCTTGTTACTATGGTTGTGCCCTGCAATAATTTGATAAAAAAATTATTTGTAAGTGCTAAGAATTTTTTACTGAGTTCTATATATTTTTATCAATTTTTCCAATTTTATAGTGTACTTTATGAAAAATTATATGGCTTTTAATATTCTTATAGTATGGCTACATCAATATTCATAATTTTACAAAATTATTTTAGGATTTTTAAAACTTACGAGTTTATTTAAAGTGTTTGTACTGTAAGTGCATCTTAATTTATTTAGACATTTTTTATAAAAGAGTTCTGGTGTGAACTGTGAAGAAATAGGAAAAATTAATTAATTGCCTTTTATCAATTATGATTAATAAGTAATAAAGATAAAAAAAAAAATATATGACCAAGGAAAAGCATAAAAAAAAAAAAAAACTAATGTTGTATATTTCTAAATACTATTATTTTAGCATGGATTAAAATTTATTCCTTTAGCCTCATTTTTTTCTAAGACTAATCTTGACCACGCTTTAAGGTATATTTATATTGGATTAACTATGTATTAAGATAATCCACAATGAGAATCTCATCATGAATTAAAATTCAATCTTATCTATGTCACCCAACTTTTCCACTAAGATTTCAAGTACATGGAAAAACTTTATATATGTGGACTCAGTTTAATTTGGTTTTGTAGATGCTGTGTAGCTTTGTTAAGTGGAGATATGCAAGAAACAGGTGGCCAAACTAAAATAAAATTTTGTCCCATAAGCAAAGCATTGTAAAGTGTATTATAGATATTATACAGAAACATTTCTGATTGATTAACAATAAATATATTATGCCTCCATTATGATTGTATTAGAATTTTAAAATGGGTATAAATATAAAGAGGAGGGTTCAAATATTTTATTTTTTTGTGTCTCCATCATGCCTACATTTTTAAAAACATTAATAAACTAAATTTAAATCATAAACGTCAAAATAAAACCGTTAGATGTGATCTATATTATTTTCTCTATGTGCTCATAAAAAAAATATCACATTTTGATTTTATTTTTATGTGAATCAATCATTTGAAAAATCAACGTCTAGAAATGATCAACATTAGTACATTTTTACAAGCTCTTGATGACAACTAAAACAAAATTGAAATGTCGTAATTTTTTACATTAGCATAGATAAAATGATGTAGATCATATTCAATGGTTTTATTTTAACTTTTAAATTTTAAATTTTGAGTTATTAAAGTTATTAAAAATAGAGGTATTTTGAACCATCCTCAAATATAAATATGAAATTTTTGAGGGTGAAAAGAGCCGGGGACGACTTCTTGAGAAAAAATCTCGCCCAACCAGCTGCGGCGTCTCAGAAATAGACAAATTTAAGTGCATAGAACAGTTCTTTCTATCCTGTGATGTGCACCAAATAGCTCAACGGAAAGGGACCACTTTAGTTCCTCTTTTCAATACTAAAAAGGTAAGAACACTTTTGGTGGAGATTAATCGTAAATCGTGTCCACGCAAGAAAAAGAAAGTCCGTCAAAAGTTCCGAACCCCACCTTCTCGGATCCCGCACATCATCAATAGTGTGGCTTTCTGTGAGTAGAGAATCTAAACAGTTAACTATATATCAAACGATTCAGATAAAGGTTCACATTACAATTGGATCCCAATGTAACGAACTGGATTTGTCCGGATTACTATTGTGAAATTCATTGTTTTGGAGAGGAGCCTAATCTTAAATATACATCCAGGGTTGTACGACATCCATCTGTAATTTGAGTAACACGTTATATTCATGTTAAGTTTCATTACGACTGATTTTTCATTGGTTTCTACCTAATTAGAAGAATTGATCTAATGTGGCCGTTCCGTTTACGCTTGCAGCAAAAGTATGAGCATACTTACTGTAAGATGTGAATCTCAAATCAAATAATTAAATGTTCTGGTTGTTTCTAAAAAAATCCTTAATTAATTTTAATTTTTCATATCTACCGAAAACTAAACAAAAAAAAACTATTTATTTAAGAGAGAGCAACTATTAGCAACATAAATTAGTTAAATAACTACATTACCACATATTTGAACAGACCAAATTGGGTATAGAGAATCTCCTTCCTTATCCATTTATGACTTTCGTCTCTTGCAAAGTTGCAATATCTAAAGGTAACAGGCTACAGCCGGTCATCTGTCCCAGCCGCCCGGAACCTGACTGACTGACGCCAGTGGATGATAACCGGCTACTGCCCATAAAGTCTTGGACCCACCAAGAAAAGGTAAAGCGAAAAAGGCCTCTCTGCGCCACCGCAAGTATCAGCTTTTTCACGTATCCCCAAGTTTTACACGTACACTTATCTGTTTTTTTCATTGATCCCCTACCTTGCAAAACAAATACTTCTCAAATCAAAGCTATCTTGTTCGTGCAATCATGAATGTGATCAGATCGGACGGATATATATTATGAGAGGTGTACATCAGTGTGTGGAGTGTAGAGCACATCCACTGTCTGATTTTTTTATTTTATATTTTTTTTGAAGTTTCATTATCTGTTTCCTCTTAGCCAATAGGAGCTTCGTACTCACGTGCTTTTGATCCCACCTGCCTGACTCAGCGAAAGAGAATTTATTCCGTTCTCCAGTTGGGACCACACTAAACTGCAACGAACTTAATTTTTTTTCATGCAGATATATGCCACTGATAGTTGAGACCATAGTAGCAAATAAATAGTTCAGATTCAGTTCGATGGAGTCAAAAGCTCGTAATTTGAGAATAATTTGGAAATTATTTGGTACCACAAGGAAGCAAAAAATAAACCAAAAAAAATTAAAAAAAATTCCCGTTTAACATATTATACGTTTTTTGCATTTTATTCGGTGTTTGATTCGGAAACGTCGAAAAAAGGAATTAAATGCGAATAATTTGCGAATTAATCGCGTATTTGGTTACTGTGGTTGAGACAAGTTCAAATGAAAAAATATTACCTTTTCTATTTCAAAGAAATTTTGACAAGCACAATACACGCTAGCTTTGCCCCAGATATGTATATAATTTTTATATATATCGTTCGAGATTTCGTATTATAGCTCTCAATCACAATTTTGTGTTTATTTAATTACACTGCATAAAGGCAAAAAAATAACTCGAAAAAAATCTTTCACTAAATTTTGATCTCGTTCTAATGAAATCATGTTATTTTGTTCTACTTATTCCTGTTTCTCTATTACCTTTGTTATTTCTTTTATTTTTTTCAACTCCTTATACGCTTTTTATCTCAACTTTTTTTTTTCAACCCCTTCTACGCTTTTTATCTCAACTTTTATTTTTTTCAACTCCTTCTACGCTTTTTAATTTGAGATAAAAAGATAGAAGTCTGATCTTCTAACTTTTATTTAATAAATACTTGATAGCTTCTATTGAGATACTTGATAATTTTCTACTGCAAGAGGAGATGGTAGCTGGAACAAGTGGGTTAGAGCATCAGATTGATGCTAGTTTTTAATCTAGTTTTCAGTCTATCTGCTGTTATGAGTTCAGAAATTTGCTTCTTATGATGTGTAGTTTTGTAGTAGGTTTATGCTCTCTAGCTTGTAATGTTGTTTGGCTATGTGGTAGTTTACTTGTTATTAAATGGACTGATACCATTTCGATACCATCTTCTGTGTGAACACTTCTGGTTTCCAATGAAATCAGTGAGTTTTAACCCACTTTTATCTAAAAAAAAACTTTAATTTAATGAGATCTTCATTCCGGTTTCGAATCTACAACTTCCCATACGGAATATATTGTTCTTTGTCATTTGAAATGGAATCATATAAAACCGAAAACAATTTGGGGTGTTCCCATGAAACCTAGGTTGTTAGCTTGGCTATGTGCTGGCACAGTTGATGTGTTTGATTTTTGCTATTTTCTCTCTCTTTTGTTTCCAAACTGTATGACTGAAGTAATATAATGGAAGGGCTTTTTGCCTATTTTTAAAAAAATAAATAAAACCGAAAACAATCTTTAGGAGTTTGGAGCTACTTGACTTGAACAAAATAATAGTATAATAATCACTAATAATTAGATGGAAAAATAAAAAGTTGATTGGTCAATGTTTATAAAATTTCTTTGAGAGGGTAATTATTGTTTTGTTATGCTACTTGATAGTCTTCCACCATCTCGATTTGTGATCAAATTTTCAGCGGAAATTGATAGGAGCTTTAATTTGAATGAAGCATTTTCACCAACAAATTTGTACCCAAAAAAAAACACTAAAAGAAAAATAAAGAAAACGAGGTAATTTTTTTAAGAATTCTAACAATCGATCCGAGGTATTTTTCTCAGCAAATTATCCTAAATTTAAATTTTGTATAATTTTAAATTTGCACAAGCTTAACGCTTCATAAAAAGTAGTATTTTTTATATTTAGTTTGCACTTGTTAGTACAATATTTAACGCTTCATAAAATGATCCTTTCTTTGAGAGGGTTAATTAAGAGATTTCATGAATTCAGTACTATTTATAGATAGAGTCATTTATTTGGGATATGAACAAAGCAAACATCAATTGCCATGTGTTTTATTCCTTATCTGATATTATCTGATATGGTGATGGTGGTGATTTATAAAGAGCGACTTTTATAATTAATAATAATGCACACACAATATTTATTTTTTTAGCATATTCCTAAATAGTAATTTCGGTTGACTAAATAGCCTTTGCACCAAAATGCGTGCAAGTGTGTTGTCATTGCAGCCTGATTCCCCTTGGATGACAAGGCAAAAGAAAAAGAAAAAGAGATAGAAATTGCCCGGAGAATCTTAGAGATGAAGCCATGAAGGTGCCTATTTCCTGTTTGACGAATAAAAATATAAAAAAGCGCACTTTTCCTTCTTTTGTTCAGCTTTTTAAGAGAAGAACCAAAGCACTTTTCGCCCTTTTCAAAATCTCACATTTGAAGACACCGAAATGCTTCCGCACTCCGATAATTGATCCCAAAGTCTCTCTTTAGTGTTGGCGATATTGAATAGTTAACAGTAGGGCGTACTCTCCAAAAATAGAAGGAGAAGGAAGTCATATCATCATATCACCTAGTACTAGAGAGTAGAATTACTAAATTCATATCATTTATTTAATTTTGCACGAATCTCAAAACAGACCCCCTATATCTACGATCAACATCGAATTTCTTTTGACCTGGCTGCGACTAATTATAAGGACCTCCAATACCTTAGGGGGTAAGGATAGGGGAGCAAACAGATCAGATACAAATCAAATAGTGGTAAAAGTATATTTGTATCTATTTTTATTTTTCGAATATAGATACGGACTGGATACTTGACAAATACATATACAGATTGGTTATCAAACGAATACAGATATGGCTATCCGCTTTTCATAATAATGAATAACATAATTTTTTTCATAATATATATTTACTATCCGGATACAGATAATTAAAATTTAAAACCGTATCCGTATCTGCACGGATATTTGGATATCCATATTTAATTTTCGGATAAAGATTCGGATATGGTTGGATAATATCCAACCCGTTTGCACCCCTAGATAAGAATTTGGAGAGAAGACAGATGAAGGGATTGCTCTTGTGATTAAAATTTCAGAGGGGAATCAAGAGAAGAGAAACCAAAAAAAATTCCTAAACATTTAATTAAAAAAATCCTTTTATTTTATAAAGTTTCATAAAACACTAGCAAATAACCATGTCTATAATATATTATATATGTGAAAGTTGAAACTCAAGGTTTCTCTAAAGTTATCATAGTTGCCAAACATTAATGATTTAATAGCAATTCATTTGCAATAATTATGTTTTCAAGAAAATATGAAATTTCCTTCTAGTTTACTAGTTGGACTAAAGTAAGAAGTAAACTATGTTGAAATTCTAAAAGTGCTTGTTGAATACTTCAAATTTAGACATTGAATTAGTAAAATATTAATGATTTAATAGCAATTCATAGTTGCCACATAGTTGCCAAATATTTAAACTCAAGGTTTCTCTAAAGTTATCATAGTTGCCAAATATTAATGATTTAATAGCAATTCATTTGCAATAATTATTTTTTCAAGAAAATATGGAATTTCCTTCTAGTTTACTAGTTGGACTAAGTAAGAAGAAACTATGTTGAAATTCTAAAAGTGATCGTTGAATACATCAAATTTAGACATTGAATTAGTAAAATTCTAGAAGGACGTATTGTGAAATTACCTATTGACTTAATTAGTACATATATTACGTCCTATGAATCTATATAAGTTTGAAATTTAAATGGAACAATTAAATAAAGAACAGGGTTTGAATACCTTTAATTTTTTGTGTCTTTATAATGTCTCTATCTTTTAATTTGTAATAATATACTTTTTTAATTTATATATCTATATAAAACTGTTAGATGTGATTTATATTATTTTTTCTATATGCACATACAAAATTATCACTTTTTATTTTGATTTTATATTAATTAATAAGTTGAAAAATCAACGTTCATAATTTATCCACACATGTATATCTTTCCAAGTTCTTAATGCTAATTAAAATAAAATATAAATATCGTGAACTTTTATATGTGCATGATAGGCATAAAATATACACACATTTACACATGTTCGATCTAGATTTTATCCTGAAAATACTCTAAATATCTTGTATTTTGATATATAAATGTCTTATATTACACCTGGAATCAAGTTACTGCGTATGCTTGCTTTAAATTGCAGAAAATGGCGAAAAAGGGCCAAAATGCAGCCTTCCAGAGCCCAGTGCGGACGCACGGATTCCGATACGGCCAAAATAAGTATGCAGATGGATTTTCTGGGCATGTGCCAATTTTTTTAAGGAAGAAAATGCAAATTCGGAATTTAAAATCTAGTGCGGACGCATGAGATCCAGTGCGGACGCATTAGATCCAGTGCGGACGCACTGGACCCGCAGATAACCAGAATTTCCTATTTTCGACACGGATTCTATTTTTGGCACATCATGGACACGTTTTTACAGCTAAGATTGGGCATGACTTCCTGGGAAAGCAATTCAAGAATAACACCCACTAACTCCACTAATCCTACATTCAAGCCTCCAAATTAGGCATGATCTCTTGCTATAAAAGGAAAGATTCCTTCATCTCTCGATGGATCTCAATCCCTCCATGATCAATCTCTCAATCAATCACACACTCTCTCTACATCTCTGGTTTATGCCCATTTTCATAAGCTTTGGAGATCAACCCACAAAATTTCCTAGAGTTTCCGAAGCTTTCAAAGGTAGGAGAAGAAGAAGATCTAAGCAAGATTACGGCAAGTTTGAGGTTTATCAATGGTGTAATCATTTCTTTATTCCGTTTCTTCTTATTTTGCCAAACTTTGTAATGGATCTCTCCAAGAGGGAGTAGATCTCTCTCTAGAGGCTTAGGTCAATGCATGAACTTGTTTAATTTTATCTTATTCGGTTATTTGTTTTTATTATGATTGTTTATTAATTTGATTGTTAATTTCTGTGATTTATCATTTGTGTTAATTACATAATTAGTACTTGAATTGTAGTTATCCCGTTTTGGATCTGAAAGAACCAAAATTGACTAGGATCAATAGGATAGTACCAAATTATGAATGCAAATATCTTAGGTTTGGATTAGGATTCAACAAATTTATAATCTAAGTCGGAACTATAGAAATTAAAGTTAGGAACTTGATGAAGGACTTAACGGTGAAGTCAAACCCTAATTAGGACATCTCAAATCAAATCGGATATTGGTATGATGAACTTAATTGTGAAGTACTAATATTTGAGGAGAGGAGAGACTAACAAGAGCTTCATAATCTAGATAGCTAGGGCGAGGGACTTAATGATGAAGTCCGAATTGTCTAGACACGTTATTAACTCACGAAAGTGACCTTTTTTAACATATTAGGTTAGAAACCTCGTCAATCATACATGAATTCAAACAAATACCGATTAGATAGAATTAGCAAGGGATTGTAGACCAAATGCCCCTAGATCTCCTTAACTTGAAAGCAAACCATTTTTCTTTCGTTTATTTACTTTAATTATTTAAAACTCCTCTCTTCTGGGTATTGAATCCAAAATTTAGGAATTGTTAGAACAAACCCCCCATTTACTCAATTGCAATTTACTTTATTTTCTTTTTTCTGAAATTATTTGTGAAAGTTTAAACGAAGTTTTAACTTACTCTCTGTGGATCGATACCCTAAGTACTACATTGATCAGTTGTGCGCTTGCAATCAACCTTTTAATTGAGTATCAAGGTTTATAAATTTAAAAGTAAAACGAGTATCATATTATAGCAAATATCCTATACCCAAAATACTCAACAGTGCACAAAGAAAATTATATATGTAATACTCAATAGTTTCATTTAAACATTCATATTTTAAATTTTAAGTCATTATATTTTTTAAAACGAAGGCATAATAAAAAATAGAGACATTTAAACCCTCCTTTAAATAAATGTTAATTTTAATCTTCTTTAACCAGGTTAAATTATTTAATTCCAACTTTCAACATAGACTAATATTTCTTCCACTTGAGAACAAGAAATTTTATTAGAAACCATAAATAAAAACAAATTTTTTATCAAACCAACTTGATTGTTTTGGTTTTTACAAAAACCATAAAAACCGAGATGTCATTTTGGTCCGAAGTGTTTTTTTCTCTTACCGAATTGCCATTTCGGTCCGAGGTGTTTTCACAAGTTTTACACCAACAACCACATCATATTTTTTTTTCGAAATCTATGAAACAGCTCGGACCGAAATAGCAATACACAGTCCAGAAAAAAAAATTCAGACTGAATGGCATCTCAATTCTTATGATTTTTGTAAAATCCAAAACAATCAAGTTAGTTTGGTAAATTATTTTTTCTTATTTATGATTTCTAAAAATTTCTAAGAACAAGCAACGTATACATCCCCAATACTTAATTAGAGCCCATATATTGACTGTTGTAGCTCCACGGACTAATTAGAGAAAAAAAAATATAACTCTTCAGTTTCAACCACAAATTTTCTCAAGTAATTTTTTCTTGATTCCTATCCACAAATTTGGAGATCTTTGATTTAAAAAATTGGTCCCACTCAAAAAGGAGATTTTGATTTCACATGGGCCCAAGGAAAGAAATTTATACTGCTCTTATTTTCATACCAACCACATACATACAGGTCAAGTTCCACAGAGCAGATATTAGAATCCAAGTGTTTTGTGGTTGTGATAATTTAATAATAATATGCTATGAAACAAGGGGAAAAAATAATTAAGGTATGAGCGGCTAGAGAACAACATAGAACAAAAAAATCTCTTCCTCTAGCATTTATTATACTTTTACTATTTCCTTTTTCCTTTCTCACTATTCATCATTTTTCCCCTGTCACTTTCCACATGAATCGGCATTTCATCACAGACAAAGTAAGAAAGTGGTAAACCAACCTTTAGAAAAGCTCTTTTTAATTGTTCTTGATATACAAAAAAAAGTAGAATTAACGTGCTCCTAGGAGTATCAAATTTCTTTGTACTATTGACTCTAAATTATATCGGAATAATTTTGAACAACGAATTCAAACTGTTGAAATTATTCTATCTTACAAGTGATGCGTCTACATGTGAAAATTTTAAAATTTCGAATTAATTTAGTATAAAGTCAAGTGGTCAAAAGTCTTCCAAAAATGAATGCATTAAAATTAATTTAGAAACCTTCTAATTTTGACCACTTGACTTTATACTAAATTAATTCGAAACTTTAAAATTTTCACATGTAAACGCATCACTTGTAAGGTAGAAAGATTTCAACGGTTTGAATTCGTCGTTCGAAATTAATCCAACATATTTTAGAGTTATGAGTACAAAGGAGGTGGTACTCCTAGGAGCACCCTAGTTCTACTCCAAAAAAATATTATGATGTTATACTTTTATTTAAAATTAATATCAGTAATTCAGCACAAACAAAGTATTACAATAAAAAAACATCATATGTTAAGTTGTTGTTGTTGTTGTCAAAATTAATATCTGACAAGTAAAAATATACAGCATATAATTTAATGCTAATTAATTAAAAAAAGGTTCCATTAAAGTCAGCAAAACGCCTTTCTGATAATAGCAATGTATTATGGTTCTTTTATTGAACTTTTAAGGCAGGATAATTTGATATCCACAAAGGTGGGCATGTAGGGAGCCACAATTTAGGCAAACCTTTAAACTTTAGCTTTAAATGAGGATGCAACCTTTTAGTTGGATTGCAGATGTGAAAAAGGTTCTCTCCTGACTCTGATTTTTGTACTTTGGAGTTGACTTCTCTCCATTTTGTTTAAAATGGAAAAATTTGCACTAGCCACAATCCTCTTTTATTCTTTTATTTTTTGTGTGTGTGACAAAAGTGGGTAATTCTCACATTTTCATATGGGAGCAGCTTGGATTTGATGTCCATCGGACTCAAACAGAGTTCAATGGGTTCCATAACTGTCCGATCGGCTTTAAAATCTGTGCACGTCGTTTTAATATTTACATGCACGGATCTTAAAGTGGATCGGACGATTATAGAACCCATCAGACTCAAACTGCTCTCATTTCAGATAGAAACAAGAACAGTTGGTACAATAATCAATGAATCGGCAAATCTATTGTACAAATCAAACTAAACATCATAGAAACTAAACAACATATAAGCACATATAGAACAAGCCTAATACAAGCACAGCTAAGTAAAACACAAAACAACAGATACATGAATTAACTATTAATATGTAGTTTTGTTAAACAAACCCTATTTTAAAATAGAAAGGTATACTAACTGAAGCCATCCTGTCAATTTAAAATTAATCTATTGATTATTACAATTAATCTATTCTTATAGTTTAATTTGATTCGATTTGTTATCACTTGCTTGTCTCAATAATCAGAATTGTAAACATCTTAAAATCTGCATTGGAGGATTGTTTTTGGCTCAGTTGAAATTTTATCAAAACAAGAAATTAGCTTCCCTATGCTTTAACAGTGGCACATATATTAACCACAACAATAGAATATTTGTCAAAATATATTTGTTTGGATTATTGTACTTTTTTTTTTTTTGAAAGCTTGATAGCTGGAGCTGCTATAAAGATTGACAAAAAATTTAATGTAGAAAAATTTAGAGGTATCTCAATTTAGTCCCACAACTGGTGAAGAACAATTGCGCTTTTGAGTTTCGTGTGTACTGGATTTAAGACAAAGAAAGTTTTGTGTGGGGCATGATTTGAAGAAAGTGGGCATCTTAAAAGATAAGGGGGAAAAGTGGAAAATTTTAGGTGAACTTTTGATATGTTTTCAAAGCAAAAGTATAATATAAAGATGTTTTTACTTAAAATTAAAAATATGGACCAGAACGAGGATACTATTTTCACAAAGTAACCTTCCTCTTCCTTGGTCCTAGCTTTGATTTGTTAATGATTCCTGCTCTGCCTTTTTAAAGAAGGAATTGGATTTTGTCTAAAGGGCTTTGGACAAAATATCATTCAAATTCGGATTTTATCATTTGATCTGTTTTAAGATTCGTGCCAACATATATATAACTCTGAATGGCTCTGTAAATCTAAACCATTTGTATAAATTTTAACATAGATCGGGCAGTTTAAACTTCAGAGTACTTCCGATGTCCTCAGTAACCCTCCGATTTATATTAAGATACATGCGTTTTGCTTTAAAATCTGTACAATTCTGCTTCAATTTATGTGTGCACATATTTTAGTGCGGATCGGATGATGTTGGAGCTCATTGGACTCAGAAGTAGATCCGATGCCCATCGGACCTACTCTGTTTTCCTTTTTAAAGTGGTTTCTTGCTAAAAAGGGCAAAAAAAAAAAGAGAAAGAAAAAGCTAAACAAAAGAAACCACATGGATAAACAAGCGCTTTGCCAAAAGTTTTGTTTAGTACACCAGAGTTATTATTATTTTAAATAACAGAAGATCAAAATAAATTTGGTACGTAGAATTGCTATTTGAACAAGAATTATCAATTTTTTTTAATAGAAATATTAGTTTTACGTATATGACATCATTTATAATTTATAGCAGTTGTTGTAGCAACTTTTGATACATCACCATCAGCTTTTATGTCCATTGTCTTTTAAAATAAAGAAATAATTTTTTAGGATGATGATAAATATCTATTTTTTTGCTAAAACTGGGTTATGAGCACTTTCTATGATCCTAAAATTAATTTAATAAACATTCATGAAGCATATATAGAATTACTGGTTGGAAGGCAAAGATTTCCACTGTATAATCATTTTGATCAATCTCGCCACACAAAAAAAAAATTAATTCTTTATACACTTGGCTAATACAATATGTTCATGCAAATTTTCAGAAAGAATTACAATTTGGGGTGTTCAAACGGTTCAATTTGTTCGGTTTTCAACTAAACCGAAAAATTTCAGTTTAAATGGTTCAGTTTTTCGGTTTTTTGTTAGTAATGACACTAATAGGTTTACTTCGGTTTGTTTAGTTCGGTTCTTAATCGATTTATAAGTTTAATCAGTTCGGTTCGATTCTATTTTTGAAAACCGAAAATAAGTTTGGTTTGATTATTTTAGTTCGGTTTTGACCGAATTGACCGTTTGAACACCCATAATAACAATTACAAGTGATCAAAGACAGCATTCGCTAATACAAACTTGTTCAATTAACTATTTCTGGGAGTTCTTAAAAATTTCTTGTTAATCCAATAAAAGAAACAAATGATATTTTTGTGATTGGGCTACAAGGCTGCTGCCTGCTGATCATAGGCAATGGTTAGTTAGTAGTAGTAAATTTGTTAATATGGGCTTCGAGAGCTCACTTGTCAGGCCTTACAAATGCAGCCTAAAGGGCCTCTTATTCTTTTGGGCCCAAAGAAGAAGAGAAATCTCTCTTAGAGGATATGTTGGGTTGGGCCTTTATTACAGTACCTGAAAAGATCCTTGTAAAGGTTCTTGACTTCGATAGACCCGAGGAGAGCAGTTTGGGTCCGATGGGCTCCATAACCATCCAATCTGTTTTAAGATCTATGCGCACGGATATTAAAGCGACGCATGCAGATTTTAAAACAGATCGGATGGTTATAAAGACTATCAAACTCAGTTTGAGTCCGATGCGCATCGGACCCAAACTGCTCTCCCACATAAGAGGATACAAACCAACTACAAATTATTAAAATATTGTTTTAATTTTTAAAATATGTTTGAATGTCCATCAAAAGATATCTTCTAAATCAACTGATGATGCTGATGAAACTACATATAAGCCATGGACAACAATATCGGATTGGATTGGATAAGATAAATGATTGAGGAGGGTTCAAATATCACAACTGTGTCTTCATTTTTATTTTTAGAGCCAAAATAGCTTAAATAATTGAAAGGGAAATTTCGCATATACCCTTCAAAAACTTCAAAATTACATATTTCCTCTTTTAAAGTTAATGATATCATATTCATCTTTTTAAACTTCAAAAACTCACACATTTATCCATCTTAATGTCTTTCTATTAAAATTCATTTAAATTTATGAAATACCAATTTTATCTTTCATTAAAAATTAAAAAAAATATGTAGCATATTTTAGAAAAATGCCAGTCTTCTAGTTGGACAGTTTCTGATGCCAAATGAGTAATTTATCTACTTGTGATGCTTACACAACGACATTTAGGCATATGCTTGTGTAAGCGTCAACAGTGTAGAAATAATCCATTTTCCCTTGAAAACCGATCAATTAGAAGATTGAAATTTGTTTGAAACATGCTATTAATTTTTATTTTTTAATGAAGGTAAAATGGATACTTTATATATTTAAAATGAGTTTTAATAGAAAATATATTAAAATGGACAAATTTGGGAGCTTTTGAAATTTAGAAGGGTAAATATGATATTATGAATTTTAGAGGAGAAATACATAATTTTGAAGTTCTTGAGGGGGCATGCATGAAATTTTCCCAAAAACTTAAATGTCAAAATAAACTATTAGATATGATCTATATCATTTTATCTTTGAATACGCAAAAAATCATGACATTTTGATTTTGTTTTTATTAGCACCAAGAGCTTGCAAAAATACACCAAAGATAAATTCTGGATATTGATTTTTCAACTTATTGATTCATATAAAACCAAAATCGAAAAATGATAATTTTTTTATGTACATGTAAAACTATTTGAAGATAGTAAAACAAATCTCATCATATTTTTTTTAATTAGGACAATGTATAACAAATGTTAAATAAATGTATGCCCAAACTTTTTTTACTATTATGACTTCCATTTAAATTATTCTAAAATAATTTGAGAACCAATCTTTAATCTAGTGGCATAAAAAATGTCTTTCAGGTAGGAGGCTGCATATTGAACTCGGTTGAGAATTATTTGCAGATATTCAAAGTTGTATAACTTGATTTCTATTTTTTATCTAATTAAAATGTACACTTATATTTTAATTGTGAGCAACCTATCAATAAATAATTGAAAAAACTAATATAAACGAGAACTAGCCTTTGGTCTAGTGGCTAAAGCACATAATCTCTATGTGAGAGGTCATGAATTCGAAACCCAGATGGGAGAAATCATTTGTTATAATAATAGGGGTATTAAATAGTTGGGTGGCTTGACCTCCAACCTTTACTAAAAAAAAAAAAACTAATATAAACAACCACATCGTTTCTTAAGATTATATACGATCATATTCAATTAAGCCTACAGTCATCATTTCAATTCTGACACTAATGCGCGTCTCCTCTGTTTGAAGAGACACAAACACAATAGACATTTTAAAAACAAATATACCGAAATTAATAGAAGTTCTTATTTTGAAAAAAAAATGAGCAGAAGTTATTAATCTTGTGCTACAATCGGATTTTCAATTAGTTGTTTAGGAGTAGAACTAAGTTCACCAAGAACTTAACTCTAAAATCTACTGGATTAGCTTCAAATGATGAATTTAAACTGTTGAAATTCTTCTAATTTATAAGTGATGCGTTTACATGTGAAAATTAAAAATTTTTAATTAGTTTTGTATAGAGTCAAGTTGTCAAAAAGCGTCCAAAAAATGAATGCATTAAAATTAATTTATAAATATTTTAATTTTGACCACTTGATAAATTATGCAGAAAAATTTCTTAATAAGAAACTGTTTATAAGCTTCACACTGGTCAAATGATTGGCTCTAATTGTCTCTCCTTTAAAATTAATTTCAGAGATATGAGAGTTAAAATTTTTTTTTATAAATCTTAATTTTTAAAAAGTAATTAGCGAAACTCATTTAAATTGCTGAAATGTAAATGCTGACTAAACTACAAATGAATAAAAGTCCAATCGAGTAGGAATAAAGTTCAAACATTAGAGAAGATTCGGGAGCAACAATCTCAATCTATATCCGAGTACCCCACTTTGTGCTGTAAAGGTACTTTCCAATTAGCCAAGTAGATAAATTAATAATGGCTCCAAAGTATTATCAGTTCGACAAGTATACAATATATAAGTCATAAGATCCCAAAGTTATAGGATAATTAAGTTAGTTATAGAGCCCCATATGCATGCATGTGAGAGGGCCAGAGGTATCTTTCTATCATTGCATGAGAGGAGTCCACTTCTTTGAGTGTCTATCTTTGTATCCACTTGAGTTCATGTTTGGTTGTGGAAAATAAATTTGTTGTTATTCTTTGTAAATAGGAACCTGTTATTCCGATTTTAATTGTTTAAACTTTTTTATGTGCAAATTTCAATGAAGTAAGTTTTTCATGGGCAATTAACGAAGATCAACGGTTGAAATCAGAATAATAGGTTCCTAATATTCCAAAGGAAAACAATAGATTTATTTTCTTGGTATGTGGAGCAAGACGAGTAAGGTGGATCGAGTAAGGCGTCAGTTAATCTGAAGTAAGTTATTCATTATCTCTTAGTGGATTAATTTATTCCACACTCATTTTGCTTGTAAGATCTACTGTCATAGGGAGAGTCTTAGTTTCTAGCACTTTACTCCTCTAGACAGATTAATTTAAGCCATTAGTTAAACTAACAAACGAGGTACAAAATATGGAGAGTAAGATTTTAATTCTCAATAATTTTACTTCACAAACATGACCTTAGCTAATTAGTTTAACACAAATTAAGCTAGTTGCTTGTATCATATATAATCTTATGGCCTAGTGTCTATATATTTTTTAAAATATTAAACAAGTTACTTTTAATGAAAAAATCTAGTTTATTAATTATTAAGGCAATTAGCTAGCTAATAAGTGTTTATACGTATAACATAAAAGAAACTAAATAAATCTGAAATTTTCATTAATACCATTTCCAACAAAAAATTAAATAAAAAATCACAAATTTCAGATACTTACCAGGGCCGCAACGACAAATTGAGGCTCCACTCTTGGGGACTGCCTTTTGTTGTTGCGGCCCTTCAAAAATAAAAAAAATACACTGTAATATGCTGAGTTTTTTGAGTTTTTGAGGGGCTGCAATGACAAATGTCAGCCTCTAAGAATGGGCCGCTATTTGTCATTGCGGTCTTGGTAAATATCGAATTCTTCAATTTTAGTAGTCTTTTGGTTTTTTTTTTAGGAATAGTATTAATAAATTTTTTTGTAAATAAATACTGAAAGTATTCAAAAATAAACTTTGATATAGACATTAATTTAAATAATGAAGTGAATAATTTTCCTTTTCTCCCATCCAGAAAGGGTTTTTTAAATTGGAAATTGAGAACAGTGGCTACAGCACGAACCAACCACATAATTATTAACCTTTGTCAGGCTTTTAACAAATGAGGCGCACTCAAAAGATGCCGACACCTACTGTTGTTAGTTTAAATATCAAAATCAAATCAGGATTTGATCTTGCAACTACGATTTGTCGAAGTAAAAAATCATTGAGGCAATACATATATATGGTTACCAGTAGCAGGGTTCTGAGCATGGGGTTTATAATTCTGTGTTGTTAACATCCATGAAAATGGCATTTCATATGTACTAATCAATTGCATGATGCAATAATTAAAAAAAAAGGGAGAATTGTCAAATTGCCACTCAAAAACCTTGAAATTGAAAAATTGCCATCCTAAAATCCAAAATTGTCAAATTGCCACTGTAAACTAAATTTAATCTTAATTTTGCCATTAATAACTATTTAGTCCTAAAAAAAACAAAAACAAAAAATTGGACCAAAATACCCTTATTCCCAAAATATAGATCTGTCTCTCCATCTTGTGTCTGACCTCCGCCAAAACCTAAGGTGCAGACGCCTTAGCCACTCCGCCAACCTAAGACCTCCGCCCAGGTCTGCGCCACCTTCCACATCTTGTTCCTCTGCCCAAGTCTTTTCACTTCGCCACCTTCATCTCCGCCAGTTAAGCTTCTCTGCCTTCCAGTCAGTCAGTCCGCCTTCAACTTACACAGTAGATGACATGGAGAAATCATGGATTCCTAGTGGGTAAGTGTTAGATTTCTGTAATTAGTTCATGTATTTCGTTATTTCCGTTACTATTATCATGATTTGGTGTCATCAATTAGAGTTTGGTTAGATTTCTGTTACCGGAGTTTCTATTAAAACCGGAGTTCCTATTAAAAAATATGTTGTCATCAATTTGGTGTCTTAATTTACGAAACTGGAATCAGGTATAATTTTGTTTGTTGTCTTGATTTGTCTCTACTTATTTGGTGTTGTTCTAAGGCTTAATAGTCACAAGAAAACAACTCCTATTTGGTACAAAGGTACAATTGACTTGACGATGGGTTTGAACAATTTTAAAGGACCATGTACAGACTTTTTTTTTTTTTGATTCGTTTGATTATCGTTACATGTATTACTGGAAGTCAATTCCATATGGCAAAATCAATTTTCTATTTTATTTTTGTTAGGAGATCAATTAGAAAGCACCAAATTTTCCAACAATTCAAAGTGAAACAAATAGTCAAGTCAAATGGTATCTAAAAGATCCATTATTTCAACCATTAATTTTTATAATTTATGCTATATCCAAATGGTACTGATACAGTGATACAAAAGCTAGTAGTAAGTAGTCCTCTATATCCAAAAACTTCCAATTTTCCAACTCACTCATAAGTAATATATTTGGTGTTTGTAGGAGAAGAAGATCAACCAATGAGAGGCAAGATTGACTGGTACATATGGTACCAATTGAGAGGATTATGAAAGCTTTGTATTATGTCAAGCTTTGTATTCAGTGACTTTGTATTATGTCAAGCTTTGTATTCTGTGACTTTGTATTATGTCAAGCTTTGTATTCTATGACTTTGAGAAGAACTTGGATGAGAACTTATTTATATGTGTTATTTAGTTAAGAACATTGTTGAGAAGAACTTGTATGTTGGTTTCTTTTTAAAAGCTTTGAGACTCTGTATTGTGTTGCAAGCTTTGAGATTGTATATATCCTAACTTTGAGATGGTACTGGGTTGCAAAGGAACACAGGTGGCAATTGCAGTTGGCTAGGAGTTACAAATCTCAGATTTCCAGTTCTGTAATTTTGAGATGTGGTGACTTACTATATATCCTAACTTCGTTAGGTTTACTAAAAAATGACTACTTTCAAAAATGACTAATTTTGAGATGTGTTGAATTAATATAGTCATAATTTAAAATATCTATGTTTGTTCTAAGTTTTTCTACTATTAAATTTCACTTTCCAGTTTATCGTCAAATTATCTAAGTTTTTAATTTCATTTCATGCACCAATACAAATATTCAATAAATTAAAATAAATAAAGCACACTAATCATTTCATGCACCAAAAATACTAATCATATGGTAGATTAAAATAAATAAAGCACATTCATATAATTTTGTCACAGTGTACCAGGTGAAAATACTTGGATACAAACAACAACAACAACAACATTGCATATACTTGGATACACTTCTACACGGCCCGTAGGCCTATCACAACTCCTCAATACAGAAAACAGGTTCATCAATACCAGTCCTATCCCACTGATACAATCTACCCTGATTTGCTAAGTTATGCGCCAACTGAAGCTTCTCTTCTGATCTGGTACATATGGATAAGGTAATGGAATGATTGCGATGTGCCAGCAAAGACCAAGCTTGCCAGATTTCAGCAAATGACCTCCAGTCATTAATAAGTGGTTGTTCCGAAGACAGTGCATGCACTGTCTCTATTGAGTCCGAGTGAATTATGCCCTCCCCGTTCACCATACTGTTTAGAATTTGAATTCCTTGTAAAACTGCTTGTGCCTCCGCCTAAGCCGGTGTGGTTGCCAGCACATATTTTGACAGCCAAAACTTCACCTGACCTTGGCGGACCAAACACACCCCAATACCGACTCTCCCTGCTGGATCCCAGGATCCGTCTACATAACAATGAGAATGTACCTCCTGCCCAGAGGGTTGTTGGTGGGCTCCAGCATCTGAGGTTATGAGCGAGTTTGGAGTATGTTTTATCAACATCTTGTTTTGACATGAGTCCCTTGTTCTCTTATAGAAGCTGTTACATGCTCCTATTGTCTGGCGCGTAGAATTGAATAAGGCCTCGTTCCTTGAATGCCAGATAGACCATGCCATACATAAATCCTATGTAAAGGTTGCAATTAGTGGGCCTAATTCTGATTGAATCAAATTGGGGCTCGGTCAGAGGCAACTAAAGAGCACCTGACCAAAACTAATTGCATGTATTCACTCAATTTAGTGCTCAAAACTGTGAAAAGAAAGCATAGTAACTGGTAAATTAAACACAGTAAAAGAAAACTAATTTAGTGCTCAAAACTGGTAAATTAAGCAACTGACCAAAACTGGTAATCAGAGGCAGCAAGCAACTAAAGAGCATAAAAATATGCCAGCAATACAAGGTGATTAGTTTAAGCATAAAAATTAAGCACCTGACTAGTTGTATAACTTTGCATATGTATTTATAAAAAAAAACCAGCAACTATTGGCTAATGAACAGCAATACAAGTTGATTAGTTTAATCAGCTTTTTACCATAAATTGCCAGAACAACACTAAAAATATGCCAGAACAGTAATTGCCAGAAATTACCAGAAATTACCACTCGGCTGAGATTGGCAATAGATTCTCACTCGGCTGAGCACTTGTAGATGAAATCGATTGCGTAGAGTTCCCAACGGAGGATTGATGGCGATGCATGCTGATTAGATCGGAGAAGGAGGAGGCGAAGGAGGAGGCGAAGGAGAGGAAGGAGGCGAAGGAGGGGAAGGAGGAGGGGTCTGGAGTTTATAGGAGGCGAAGAAGACGAAGGGTGAGGGTGTTGGAGGCGACGGAGGCGACGGAGGAGGGGGCTGGAGGTGGAGGAGGCGGCTCACACACAGGGACAGAGGCGGGTTAGAATGAAAGAGGCGCAGGAGGGTTTCTCCAATGAAGGAATATAATACCCAAGGGTATTTCTGGAAATATAGAAATATATATTTCAGAAAAATATTTTTCAGTTCAGTTTTTATAAAAATAATATAAGAATAGGGTATTAATGGCAAAATTAAGACTAAACTTAGTTTATAGTGGCAATTTGACAATTTTGAATTTTGGGATGGCAATTTTCCAATTTCAAGATTTTTGAGTGGCAATTTAACAATTCTCCCAAAAAAAAAATACACATATTGCGGTTCACCTTTTTATGCACGTCAAGTCATGTACGCTAACATTTTTTTTCATCAGAATAAATTACGGATGTAATCTTTAAAATATATTGCTTTCAAATAAGAAATATGAAATTCCAAATTAAACCTCTATAAAATATTAAAATAATGAGCGAGGCAAGGGTACTATGCATAGGGTATATTAGTCTGCACTATGAACTCAAATTTACGGCTTGAAAGTCATAACGGTTGATCCAAACCGTTTAATATGGTCAACATATATATGAATATGTACATGTAAAATAAAATATATATTTTTTATGATTTTTTTTTATCTTTTTTAATGGGTAGAAAAACACCGTTTTAGTGTTTTTGATTGTCTAGAAAGTTCAGATCAAGTGATTTTCTACTTAATGGAAAAATAGTAAAAAAAAATCTTAAAAATATAAAATTTTGTTTACTAATACATATTCATATGGATACCATATTAAACGGTTTGGATCGACCGTTATGACTTTCAAATCGAAAATTTGAGTCCATTGCGCCGACCAATATGCGCTATGCATAGTATTATAGCCTCACTCTAATAGAATTAAAAGATTTAGGTCTAAAATAAGAAACACCAATTCATACACATGTTCAATTGAAAATAAAACAAGAATAGAGGAGGGGTCTTTTTTTTTTCTTGCACTCTAACTCAGAGACAGAGGAGTATTTTTTTTTTCTCTTTCTAACTCGTGCGAGTCAGGTTTTTTTTATTGCTGAAATAGCGAATGCTACGGAGTTATTTAATTTAACTATTGTGCTATTTATTGGGCCAACCTTTTAATTATTACCTTTTGTTACTGGGCCGTTTTTTAAGTATTTATGGGTCAGAGATAGACACTCTGTTTGACTAGAAGTATGTACATGATACTAAATGTATTGAATATAAAAAAAAATTCAAATTCAAAGATAGACATCTCTATCTTTGAGATCTCACATGCCATGTCACAAAAAAAATCCTCCCCACTCCATTTTGGAACTACCTATGGAATCAAAATTTTCAGATAACTTATCTATTTTCTATATTTTTTTAATGAATTTCTATAAATAAAAAAATTCTGAAAAACTCGGCTTTTTATGGATAAGGAGCTTCTTAAAGAATAGGAACTTGCATGAGTCTGATATTTGACCTATAAAGAAACCAAATCTTTACAGTCATTACCTATCAACATTCAACACTAGTGCTCTCCTTAACATTCTTTCTTAGGCGCACCAATACCATCCATTTGTTTGTGGTAGGTCCAACACCATACAAAATGTCCCTGTTGCTCTTGTCGATCTATTTCTCAAAGGGAAGAAGAAGACAAACGGTGGTTTTTGCAATAATGCCCCTTAACTTGTGATAATCTACGCAAATGAATATTGTTTATTTGGATAGTCACTTTGTTATATTTCTAACGAAATCAAAATAAAATATTTTAGAAATAATTTTGTTTGTCCGGTGGATTTTCATTTTCGGTAATTAATTGTCCATGTAACATATTAATAAAAATTTTATGTGGTTAGTTAAGGTAGGTAAAATTTTGATCAAGGATAATTTTGTAAAAAGGAGTTGGACAAAAGATCAAATTTGTCATTTTTGTAACTCAGTGGAAACTATTGATCATCTTTTTGCAGGGGCGGAACTAGGGCCTGGTTTCAGCCAAGGCCCAGCGCAAGGAGCTGAGGGTGCCACAAGGGCCCATAAATAATTTAGGAGGTGCCAAGGGCCTATAAGTAAAAAAAATTCTGTATATTTTCTGGTGGGGGGGGGGGGGGGGGGGGGGGGGGGGGCCAGGGCCCAGGCCTTGGTTCCGCCCGTCTCTTTGGACTTGGATTGCTAATTATAATAACTTTCATTTTAACTGCGTTTGTGTTTCTGATTTATGGCTTTTGGATGCTTGGATCCCTCTTAAGAATAGTATTTTAATTGAATTAATTAGGGCTGCAACTATTTGTGCTGTTTGGCTAGTCAGAAATAAAGTTTGTTTTAATGGTGCTTCAATACCTACTTTATCTTCTTTAGATTTACAGATAATTGCTTTAACATCTTATTGGTGCAAGTCAAATTCAAATGATTCATTCTTTAAATTAACTCTAGTTTTGTCAATGGATATCACTAATTTTTTCCAGACATGCAACATCATTATCTTGTCGCATACAAATAACCTGGAAGAGGAAAGCAATACATGGGATTCAGAGGAAGAACCATGTCGTGGGTTAGAGGGTTCAGACCTCTCTGATTACCTTAGGGATAGTGCTGAAATGAATGTTGTGGATGCTGCATTACTACCATTACTACCTTCCTTTGACCCAACCACAGATACTACTGGCTCTTCCTTTGACAGCAACTCTGCAACTCCTTATCTTTGTCTTGTGTGGTTTAGTTTTGTTATATGTGTAATAGCTTGTTCAAATCTCTATGTTAGTAGACTATCTTTTTTTTTTTTTGGAACCTTTACAGAGATTGCGAAGTCTCGAGGGGGAATCGAACTCTCGACCTTTGGGTACAACAATCCTAAGACTTTTTCTTAGCCAACTGTGCTACCTCCCCTTTCTCGTTAGCAGACTATCTTAGTAATAGAGAACTGGTTTAGATATCCTCTTATTGCTTCACAACTTGTTGGATGTTTTACTCATTAGTTCATATTTTGTCCACAATTCAGTTTCTAATGAAACAGGTGGCTGATCATTGCCACTTTTATCAAAAGAAAAAATATATTACATCTAATATTTCTGTACAAATTTAAATTTGTCAAGTTTTTACACTTAACCGAATACATTTGCATTGACGTTTGTTATGTTCGAACAATAATACTGATCGATATCTATATATAGAACATAAGAATTCTTTTTGTTACGTACGTATAGATGATGATGCAGTATGGATAATGACATGGTGAATCTTCTGGTAAAATAAATATAACAAACTTTTGTATGTATTATGGTGATATAATGATTTATTGAGATATTTTCAAACTAGAAATATCATATCAAGCAAAAATTGTGCAGAAAAAGCGTTTTCTCGCTGTGAGATATATATATGATATATTCTATTGATGCACACAAAACGATAAGCAGTCGACAGTGTTTTAATTCGTTAAGCTTTAGAACTGAAAAATAGCTCTCTTTATATGTAATTTTTTTTTTTTTTGTAAAGTAGGATTAAGAAGTACCATTAGTTTTGTGCTCCAATTACACTTCACGTCTTTTTCTTTGTTTTCAAAGTTTGAATAATCGATCTGAATCATTTAAAATGATCTTCATATTAAAATGTGCTTGGAGATCAAATTTTATATGTACAAAATCATTTTTTTGGATGTTCTAGAATCTTCTCAAAACAGTGATTTTGTATCCATATAAGAAAATAGTAAAAAAGTTCAAAAAATTATAAAATTTGGTCTCCAAGCACAATTTAATACAAATATCACGGTGAGTGATTCGGATGACAGTTCGGACTTTGAAAATGAAATTTAATTAAGAATGTGGAGTATGATTGGAGAAATAAAACCAACAGTGCATTTTAATCCTACTGTTTTTTTTTATTTGTATAATAATTTGAAGGGCGCATGTGCATATTTCTGAGCTAGTCCATTGCTGAATTTATCTCGTGCCAGTACTATTCGGTTGTCAACTTTCACAAATAGAAAGATTTGGGTCTGCTTTTTTGCAATAGAAATGATCTCTGACCCGTACAATAGTATGTTCAAAAACAGTATCCTTCCACTATCTTCCTTAGGACATTAGGAAGGATCTAGAACTTCTATTTTTTTTTTTTTTTTTTTCCGAAACCAGGACATATGACCTTGATTTCTGAAGACTTGAGAGTAGGTTTGATGCCTATCGAATCTACTTTGATTCGATGGATTCAATCACTGTCCAATATGATTAAAGATCCGTGTGCAATGCTTTAAATTTTACACGTATCTGCTGCAATTTTCGTGCACACAGATCTTAAGATGGATCAAATGGTTATGGAGCTCGTTGACCCCAAAAGTAGGTCCGATGAACATCGGACCTACTATCTTCTCATTTCTAAATAAAAAACATCCAAATGTTGTGACACTTTGGATTTTGTGCTAATTCAAGCTTGAATGAGATTGGTAATATGCATATTATGAATTGACACGTCCTATGAATTTAGATCTTTGTTTTTAAAGTTCAAACTTTTGACCTGAACCGTTAAACAAGATCTCCGTGTGAAAATGTATTTGGAGACCAAATTTCTTATTTTTTAGAATTTGCTTACTATGCTTTTAAATAGACATAAAATCACTCCTTTCGGATGGTCCACAATTTTTAATTTGAGTGATTTCTAATTATCTTAAAAACTAGTAAAAATTTCTATAAAATATAAAATTTGATCTTCAAGTACATTTTTTTATATGAAAATCATATTTAATGATTCAAATTGACCTTTAAACTTTAAAAATAGAAATATAAATCTATAGTACGGATCCATCCGTAATATGTATATTATCAAAGTGGTAAAGCCCCATAGCTTTATCCACATGACATGACATTACCCTTTTTTTTTTTTTTTTTCTTTTTTTCCCATATATATATATTTTTTGAACTTTCAATGTATGATAGTTTGAAATTTTTTTTTTTTTTGTAAGGTCAGTGAGCGCATTTCAAAAAATTCAAGCATGATACGGTCATGGTTTGTCTTTTGGAGTAAACACCTAACAGCACAATTGATGGAACAGAACAGAGCACTCACAATAAAAGGAGATCTCAGACTGTTAGAAACAAGTACTGCTGATGAAAAGAAACATTCATAAACCTAAAGAAAATTCATATTAATGGCATGAATTTGAAATGGAAATGAAAAGTAGGCCTCCAGTACTAAGGCTCATATGTAATATTGTAGAATATATATAGTATTTAT
This sequence comes from Carex arenaria, assembly GCA_964058825.1. Classification (NCBI taxonomy): domain Eukaryota; kingdom Viridiplantae; phylum Streptophyta; class Magnoliopsida; order Poales; family Cyperaceae; genus Carex; species Carex arenaria. Next base: position 625,748 of record CAXKVW010001709.1, read on the forward strand.
ATAAATAATACACAGATCTATAGTACTTGAGTACCAATCATACAGTCTCCAGGCTTAGTGCATCTAATCACTCTATCTCAAGTTAAACTCCTAGAACAAAAATATTCTTAATTTAAAAGTAGGCATGGCACAAAAGTTGTAAGAGAATTAATGGAAAGCTACCAAAAAGAGGGAGATAACACATGCCAATGCAACAATATAATGGAAGGTTGACCACGTGATATGACACATGTCATTTTGATTTCTTCCCCTATATATACACACAAATACATCCCTTACCCTTCTAACTCAAACCAAAAAATACATACACAAGTTGGGTTTTGAGATATATGAAAAAAGGGTTTTGCTCCCATATATTGGTCTGAGAGAGAGATCAGGAGATGATGGATCAGAAGAAGTCTTTTGTTCATCTATTGATGCTATTGCTTTACTTATCGTTTCTTCTTTCTATAGGTGTGTTGCTCTTATTCATATATATAGAAACCTAGCTCGTTTTCAATATCTTTTCTTTGTATTTTATGATATTATTAGTCTACTTAATTAATCACACTTTGTTTCTGTTTTCCCTCAGAAACTAGGGTACTGGTTGGGGAGGACAAATACCAGGTTCTCTATTTTCCCTCAGAAATGATTATTTTTTTTCCCTTATAAAGTTGATCAGTTTTATACATGATTAAGTTCTTTTTTTTTTGTCAAATCTCAATGTTGTGAATTTTGTTTGTTCAGATGATATATACTGTCATTTATATGTGAAAATTTCTCTTTCTATTCAAGAAAAAAAGGCTTCCACAGTTGAAGAACTTTGTCAAAAAAAATAATACACAGAAGCTTATATATTATCCTGTACAAATCTGAACCACACCCCTATAGTATTATACATTCAAAACCTTATTATATATTAATTATACCATTAATTAATCTTTTGCTTATCTACGGTTCGAGATTTGACATCCCAATTGATTACCATTTTGATCCCTGTCCTATAAAAAAGCTACCTGATTCTTGTTTTCAGAACAGAACCAGAGAAATTCAACATTATGCAATTTTTTTTATAGGAAAATTTTAAAATTCTGATGTGCACATTTTGTTCTTGATAATCATTTAGGCTTTGAACCGCAAAGAGATCATGTCGAAGCGGAGCTTGGTTCATGCAAACGAGAGAATGGATATAGAAATAAACGACTACCCGGGTTCGGGCGCTAACAGTCGCCATGATCCGAGAAACCCTGGAAGACCTTAATACAGTATCTATGAACTATATAGATTTTGTATACATATATTAGTTTGGTGGCAGGAATTAAGTAGTATTAGTGTTCTAAGCTACTACTGAAGGTAGGTTTTAATTACTGAAGTAATAATCTATATGGTTTATTTTAATATATTATGGAATATATATGGTAGACACTAGAATGTGTAACTTGGTATTTTGTATGACTAATATACTAGGAAGGAGGGTCCTATATATATATGATATATGTATTTTTTAGCATCTAATCATATGCTAATTTCTATCAAGTTTATTTTTTTCAAGAACTATATTTCTGATTGAGAAAATGACATGATTCATTAATTTGATATATATTCTTTCCTCTCCTTGTACATAAACTTTTTCTAGTCAACAAAAATATTTTTTTAAAAAGAAAAAGAAAAAAAAAGAGAAATAATGTGACTCACCCACCATAATTTCGTCTTCTTGTATACTGACCTGTAAAGGAGGCGCATCACATGCGCATGAGAAATTTTAAAAAGATAGCGCCAGCTAGAGCTGAATAAAAAAGTGACTGTCAACTTTTACTTATCTAATTGTCAACAATTAAAAAACTAAGTTGTCATGTACTCTCTTTTATATTACTATTTTTTTTTAGGGTTAAAATGACTCATATATATATATATATATATATATATATATATATATATATATATATTTTTATGTTTCATCGTCTCTTAATTAAGTTTAAACAGTCAATATCTTTCATATTAAAATATGTTTGCAAATCAAATTTTAGATTTTTTTTGAATTTTTTTTTACCATATTTTTAGACAATTACAATATCATTATTTAGGGACCATCTAGAATATTAATTGTACCTATCTAAAAAATGTAAAAAAAGTCCAAAAAAAATATAATATTTGGTCTTCATGTATATTTTAATATGGAGATCATATTGAGCAGTTCGAATTGACTGTTTGAATTTTAAAAATAGAGATAAAGAATGCGCCTCTACTAAATTAAAAAAAAGAGATAAAAATACGAGACACAATGAAGTATGAAAAATATAAGACACTTGAACCTCCTTTACTTTAAAAAAAAAAACTTGAACCTCCTTTAAAAATATATATATAATATTCAAACGATGAATTTGAGCATTTAATGGTCTTGTTTTTTTTTTTTTCTCTATAAGACCTACATTAACATAAGATTTCATAATATTTTGAATGTTTCATACAAAATCAAGATTCTAAATAGCGCGCTATAGCGGTTTCGGATCATAAAAACTATGGCGCTATTGACACTATTGTGCGCTATATCGCGCTATATGACAATAGCGACATTTTTTCAGATGTTCTGCCATAACGCGTTAAACGCTATTTAAATCTTTGTACAAAATTAATAACTTAAATTAAAATTATGACAAACTTTATGGACACATATTTGAGAAATAAGAAAAAAAAATCGACTATCCAAATTTGACGAAAAAAATTGCAGCACCTTGGGAATACCCTAATGTTGTGGCACCGATACCTCTTATAATATCAAGTATGTTTAGTTGGATTGAGAATATGTTATTTTTGAGATTAGACTATTAAGAATAACTTATTTGGTGTTTGGTTGGATTAGAATAGTTAGAATAGTAAATCCAAACTTTTTTATTTTATTAGAATAGATTATTTCTAAGGATTTTAAGATTTAACTATTCTAATAAGACAAATAATAGCTATTCTTAATTTAATTATTCTAGCTATTTTTGTTTTGCATTCAAATATAGCCTAAATAGTTAAGTACCAGAATCAAATTATTTTGCTTGTAATAATTAGTAAACTAAAATTAACTTTTAACGTGTAAAATAATATCATCCATGTACTAACTCTTAAAAAAATGTGCAGATTGAACGGCATATGCAAAACTTGTGTTCTGGTTTTAGCTGGAATAAAAAATGGGTGTAAAGTTAATCATTATAATAATATAGAATTGAAATAATAGGGGAATTTTATATATACCTTTTAAAAACATTTATTTCCGCTTCTAAATTTCATAATATCATATTTATCCTTCTAAATTAAAAAAATCACAATTTACCCAATTTGTTAATTTTTTAGAGGAGGATTCCAATACCTCATACTTTTAATACTTCATCATGCCTCATATTTTATATTTATGAAATTCAAACTGTCGATCTGAACCACTCAACATGATATTCATACTAAAATATGCTTGACGACCAAAGTTTATAATTTTTATAATTTTTTTACTATTTTTTAAGATAGGTAGAAAATAATTGTTTTTGAACGGTAAAAAAAACAGTGATTTTGTACCTATCTCTTAAAAAATAGTAAAAAATTTCCAAAAATTATAAAATCTCACCCTCAAGCATATTTTAGTATGGATATTGGATCGACAATTTGGACTTCAAAAATGAAAATATAAAACGTGAGGTATGATGAGGTATTGGAACCTTTTTTTTTTTTTTTATTAAAACATATTTTAAATTTATACAGTTCCCACATAACTCTTTATTAAAAAAATATAGTATGTATAAGAGAATATTCAGTCTTCTAATTAGCTAGTTTGTGAAGAAAAATGATTCATTTCTCTACTTGTGATGACGCATACGCAATTATATACCTAAATGTCAATGTATACTAGTCACATGTAGAGAAATAAATTATTTGCCCTCAAATACCGACCAATTAGAAACTAAACATTTATCTTACACATGTCATATATTTGTATTTTTTTTTAATAAAGGGAAAAATAGAAAATTACAAATTTAAAATAAGTTTTAATTAAAAAAAGTTATATAATTTCGGAAAATTTGAAGGATATACATTAAATTTCTCGGAAATAATATTACTGGGATTGCGGTTTTGGAGGATTGAAGGCCCACTTGGCAATGTGGTCCAAAATGAAATATTAAGATCCGGCCCAAAATGAAGAAAATATTCATCCCCTTTCCAATTGATCCTTTCCAATTTATCAGACCTACTATTCTATGGATTCCCCAAACCCCAATTTCGCGAGTTTCCATTTTCCATCGGCAATTCCCCTTTCTTCTCTGGAAGCAAAATTTCTCTATGCCCCGCCACCTTCCTGCGCATAGAGACTGGAGAGCAAGCTGCCTCTTTCTGATATCTCTGCTCTCCAACTCCGCCACCATTTCCACCTGGTAAGATCACTTCCTTCCTCCTTTGCAACCGTCCGATCAAGCCAAATTCCAGTCTGATGTTTGTCATGCCTTTTAGTAACCCTAATCCTAACCCTAACCTGAACTCTGAACCTAACTCTAATCCTGGCGTTGATCCTAGTTTCGGCACTGAGGAGTGTAATAGGGTGGAAGGGGCTGGAGTGGAGGTCAGAGAGCAGCCTTTGCCTCGACCAGACAGAGATTATGGTAATGGTTAGGTCTAATGCCACATAAACTACACAATTTGAAGGATATCTTTTGGTTGGAGTTTACCATGATTAGATTGAAAACTTGATAATTTGTTCTCATGTATGTAACTAAGAAGTTGCTAGGTCAAATCTGAGTCTGACTATTCTTATCACCCAATTACCTTTTCAACTGAGATGACTTGAAAAAAAGACAAAATTAAAAAAAGGAATTTGGGATGATTCGTTGAGAAAAAAGTTGAAAAGAAAACTACCGGGTGCATTTGTCCGTACGATCCTAGGTGAACATTGTCTATTCAATTAAGGATGGACAACAAATAAAAACATTGTAAAAAATTAATTTATCTTAGGTTGTTATGTATACAAATAACAATTACTTTGGTTCCTTTTCACTAACTGAAAAATCATATTCAAGTAGAAAAATAGAAAAAATGTAAAATATAAACCTGAATAAACAGTCCCAAAGTTTTACACTTTTCTTATAACTATAATCAACTCAAACAAATGCAGAAAAGTATTTACACGGTGAAATGTACTTTGGTCTGTAGGTCTGAGCATGGGAAGGCGAAAGAAATACTCACCATTGAATCCAAACTCGAATGGGAAGACAGAATTTTGCTGCTGGACAACAGCTATGGATGATGTGTTGATCGATGCCTTTGTGCGCCAGGAGAGCCTCGGGAACCGTGCTAGCACCGGTACCTTCACAAGCCAGGCGTATGACAACATCATGAGGGAGTTGCGTGACAAGTTCAGGGACAGGCCTCTCGATAAGGAGAGGATCAAGAACCGCATCAAGTACATCAAGAAGAACTTTGCTCCATGCTATGATATTTTTAAGAATGGGCTCGAGGGCTTCTCTTGGAACCCCGCCACTAAGTTGTGGACTGCCGAGCCTGACGATTGGGATAGGTTGATTGAGGTTTGTAATCAACTAATTTGAAGTAGTGAAATTATCTGACTATGTGCTTATTACCCTATTGGAATAGCTATGCATATCATTCAATGGTTTTTATAATTATACACTACATGGAAATTTTATTTTGTTTTATTCTTTTTTGGCTTGACATAGACGATAGTTACAAGTGTTTGGGATAAGGAGGGTAGTTTTGGTTTCATTTGAATAAAGAAGGGGAGGCACAATTGAGGTCATTGCAATCTTTCTTGTTAGTAGGTTATTATCTCGTTTTGCAGTGTGCGTCTATTTGGAGATTTTACATTGATGCTTTTGAATCTTTGCTTTTATACAGTTGTGGGTCTCCATCTTTGGTTCTGCCATTATGGGTTATAACAGTATGCTGGTAAACCTAGACTGGTCTTATATTTGTTTAGTTAATTACCAATCAAATTTTACTCTCTATTTCCTAGATTCATCCTGAAGCAATTGAATGGATGAGCAAGCCGGTTCCACACTATGACAAATTATCCCTGCTCTACCGGCCAGACAGAGAAGCTGAGTATCTGGAGAAAAGAAGAAGGGACAACTCCATTGGAGAGAACCAAACTGAGGGAGCTGAAGTAATGGAAGGAGTCACTTTTGAGGGCCTTGATGGCCTCAACCAATTGGAAGGCGAATCTTGCTCTTCTAAAAAGAGAGCCCGAAAAGTCAACAAAGACGAGGTGAATGCCATGATATTGAGGGAGGGACTTGATAAGATTGCTGAGGCAATCACAAAATCAACTGCTGAATTGGTCAAATCGAGACAACGGCTTCCAATTCCAGAAGGTCAGATGTGGGACCTACTGGTTGAATTAGGGTTTGAGGAGAGTATCATTTCTACTGTTTATATATTTCTGATTGAAAGGCCCCACATGGTGGGGGCCCTACTTGGCTGCCCACCACACAGGCGCAAGGACGTGCTAATACAGATGGCATTTGGTGCATCTAGTTCCATACCAACGCCAAAGTAGTTGATGGTGTCATTCTCTTTTGTTTAATTTTTAGATTGGGGTTGCTCTGTGCTCGTTTTGGAATCCTTATGTTTTTGGGGTGCCTCTTATGGTGTTGTTAATATGCAAATGTATGAATGGTGTTGTCCCATTTGGGGTTCTAGGATTTTTCTTTTTTCTTTTGTAGAAGTGAATGGAAGTTCATAAAGATAGGCTTGTTAGCTGTTGGATATAAGTTTATTTATATTCTAGTAGGATTAGGATTGGTGACCAAATCAGGAGATGGGATTAGTGATTAGTCTCTCAACTATGTAGTAAAGTTATTATGTGCTTAGTTATCTTCTGATGTGCTAAAGTTCAGAAAGGAAAGAAGTGTTTGATGTTACTAACAGTTTTATTGGAAGTATACATTATGTGATGTTATCAAATAGGCAACGAAAAAGATGGGTATTGATTTTTTAAGTAGATTTTAAAATTATGTTCTTCTATTATAAAATTGTTGCGAGGTAACAGGACATACTTTATATCAAATTAATACGTTAATTTAATGAGTCATAACCTCAGATTATACAAGTTAGCAAGTTACTACTACAAAACGGGAGGGAAACGGAACGAAAGGAAGTCATTTCAATACTTTAGGCCCCAATCTGTTGTTGGAGCGAGCTATGGCCCACTATCATAGTGGGATAAGCCCATTACAATCACATTCGATTCTCTTCGGTCTTGGGCTACAGCAATATGTGATTTGCATTGTCATTCGAATTATACTTTCGAAATGGATAATGATCCGGCCCATTATTTGCCTTCGTTTTCCTCTCCGCTTCACTGCAATAACACAACGGCGAAACAAGGTGTGTTTTCCTCCGTTGGAGTTTGCGACGATCTCATGTTTTCCGACTGACACAACCGCACTGCCCTTTCTTATCGAACGAATCAATGGAAACAAACCTCCTATTCAGCCTTCTGATCTCGCTTCTTTTCCTGATTGCGATCCCTTCTCTCGCTTCCATCCCCTTGCGTGATTCGCTTGGGATTTCCCCTCAAGGTTAGAGCTCAGTATTTGCTCATTTAGCTATATTTTTAATCGATAATTGCGACATTTCTGGGTAACTTTGGTTGATCTGAACAGATGAAAGTTATTACAAGGCTGGAGTGATAAAATGCAAGGATGGATCAAAAAAATTCAGCAGAGACCAGCTCAATGACGAGTTTTGCGACTGTCCTGATGGAACTGATGAACCTGGTATGTGTAAATCTATGTTTTGAATTTCTTACTAGAACATATCTGTAATACATGGACTTGTACTTGTACGTCTGTACCTTTTAAATATATGTGGGAATTTACATTTTGCTCAATTAGTAAATTGATGGAGTTATTTGAATTTGTACCAGTTTATTGGGAACTGATTAACTTTTAACTGCTTTCATGGTTATTTAGGGACATCTGCTTGCCCAGAAGGTAAATTCTATTGCCAAAATTCAGGTCATGCTCCACTTATGGTCTTCTCTTCTCGAGTCAATGATGGCATATGTGGTAAGAGAGCATTCAATTTTGCCTCAGAAACTGTTCTGTGTTTTCTATCATATTGTAAATTTGTAATCAATGACAAAGTATCCTAATGCTAATACTTTTGGGCCAATTTCACATATACCCTGCAAAATGTTTAAATATGACGAGTAGTCCTGCAAATCTAGAAGCACCATGCCTTTTCGGAGTACATTAATTGACTTACATGGATGCTCCTATAACCCATCAATATCCTCTACACCCTCCCTGGTTTATATTTTTTAAAAGATGCCACACTATGCTACTGAGGATTTATCTCTATGCAAGTGACAAAGAGAATTTTGGTGGTTTGGAAAATATAATGAGAGAAGTGAACTATTTTATATATTCCATGTTTAAGAGACTTCTCTTTTTTTGCTGCATGTATATTTTGATGTTGTAGGATAATAGAGGGAACTAACTCTTTTATCTTTCTTGGGAAATTCCAATTTTGTGTCTTGTAGATTGTTGTGATGGGAGTGATGAGTATGATGGCAAGGTCAACTGCTCTAATACATGCTGGGAGGCTGGTAAAGTCGCCAGGGACAAGTTGAAGAAAAAAATTGCGACATATCAAGATGGCTTGATTATTAGAAATAAGGAGGTTGAAAAGGCAAAATTGGCAATTGCTAAGGATGAGGAAGAGCTTTCTCAGCTAACAAATGAAGAGAAGTCACTCAGTGAACTGGTTGGGAAGCTTAAAGGTACAGATATTATGTCAATTATCATTCTAAAACTATAGTTTCATTTTTCTAAAGTTCTATGTAATTCTAAAATTGGCTAAAGTGAAAGCTTGAGATTTCATTTACGTAGCATTCATTTTAATTTTGGATAATTATACTACTGTAGAATTGAGGATAAACTATGATTCTTCTTTTCAATATTAAATAAAAGAAAGATGCTTCTTTAGTATCAGTATATCTTAGTGTAGAGCTGTATTGCTGTACACACTAGCTGCTATCTGTACTAGAGTTGGCAAGGATATTTCCTCTTTTACATTCGATTTATTTTCAAACTATATATTGAAACCTCGGTTCAAGTTAAGAACTTGGCCCCTAAACAATCAGCAGAACTATGCTCTTGAAATATTGCACTTGGTTATGAACTATGTTCATAACTTATTTCTTGTTTTTCCTCTTTCTGTTTTTTTGGGTGATATGTAGAGCAAAAAGAAAGAATAGAAAAAGCAGAAAATGAAGAGAAGTTGAAGAAAGAGCTCGAGGAAAAGAGGCTGAAAGAGGAAGCTGAGAAGCAAGCAGCTAAAGAAAAGGAATCAATTGAAGCTTCTCTGCAGGTTGAATCGAAGGATGCTAATGAGAAAGTTCCAGAAGCTTCAACTGAGGTTTTCATTACTCTTTTCTTTTTTGGATAAGTTGTTATTATTATTACTTCTTTAATTTAAGAACTGAGGTGGTTATATTGTGGCTGACAGGTAGGGGAAAATGGTAAGAAGACTGAAGTGCAACATGAAGGTGCTTCATATGATGAGCATCATGAAGTATTATCTAGGGAGTCACCAGCTCAGAAATTTGCTAAGGTAATTCAAATTGCCTAGTTTTGTTCTTATAATTATTTTGCAGAGACCCTTTTTAGGTTAAAATCGTGCAAACAGAATACGGGAGACATAGGGCTTGAGAGACACGAGGGAACTTTTAGTTATAATTAAAACAAAAAATCCTTACAACATACAATTGCACTTGGTTCAATTGGGCTGCTGAACTTTTTTTAGTGTTCAGTTTGCTCTGTGGAGTATTGAACTTGGGTGTGATGTTGCCCTTACTTTGGTTAGATTATGATGACATGGCACAATTTCACGACCACCTAAGTGATACATCAATGTCACATCATCTTATTAGTGCAACGCCATCACCATGTCAGCACTACGCCATCACTTACGAACCACAACAGCACCTAATATGTGGCAATATTCATCTCAGTGTTAACAAAAAAGACTGGCTTGTTTGAACCAAATGCATCATTTCAACAAGCTCAGGTGTATTTTAAGATTGTCTATTCTTATATTGATATTATGATCTAGCCTGTGGTGGGGAGGGTATACCAAATTGAGAAATATAGCAGAGATTTATTGTGATATTCTTATTTTGGCGTGGCAGATGACGAGAAATGAAGATGAAGAAACTAAGCCTGGAAATGCTGAAGACAAATTGGAACATGCACAAATGCCTGAACAGGTAAAAGTATATTAATTATATTTGCTATACCCTCCATAAATGGTTAGTTTTGTCAAATCCCTTCACAACTGGTTGATTCACAGAGAGCTAATATAAGATTGTCTTGCAGACAAATTGAGTTTTATTGGCTTCAAGTAGCAAACATTGCCTGTGCAAAAGCTGACTTTTTACCCTGATTGCCTGCTAATTGTTTAGTTGTTGGTTTATGATTATCAATAATAAATTATGATAATTACTTAAATATGTTGGAAACAGGCTTCTGATGATTCTTCAGCTAATGGTGCTGATGCCATGCATTCAGAAGGACAGGTTTTTGCTTGCCTTTCTTTTGACATCTAATTCTTCCAATTCCCGTTGAAACTTCTTACTACATTTCTGAAGAAACTATAATAAAAGTGTCAAGAGTGCTATTTCAAGTTGTTGAAACCACACTTCTTATGCATTTCTGAAGAACTTTCTTACACACATCGCTGTTGTTGAAACCACATAATTTAACTAATCAGTTGGCAATGTTAGATTTACCTGAACTTGTACTTTTTGGCAACTGGTGTCTATTTCCGGTTTAATGCAGATTTATGTAGTTATTTCTTGATTTTCCTTTTCCTCTAAATTTTGTGTGTTGTATACTTCTGTTCCAACTGCTTATTTGAAGAAAGTATTAATGTCTAGAATATGTTGTTCATATGAAACAATCTTTTTCTTTGTTTACATCTATTATGTATCATACTTTGATTTTTTAACATCATTCAAATTAATTTCAACACCCTTTTCATGGATCACACGATCTAAATTAGATCCTCAATTCACGAAGAAGTATTTTTATTCATGATACAAGTCTCAATTCAGAAGTGAGTCATTTGTTTCATTAAGTGGCTTGAATTACTTTCATGGCTTGAAATCGAACACTGATGATACAGGAGCATGGATCAGCTTCTACCGGCAGTCTCTCAAAAGAAGAACTTGGCCGTTTGGTGGCCTCGCGCTGGACAGGTGAGAAATCTGCTGAAAAAGACGAAAGTCAGAAAGTGCACACTGAGGATGTTGCTGAGCCGGCTGAAGAGGAAGAAAACTATGACAGCTATAGTTCTGAAACAGAGGATGATAGGTACAAGTACAAGGATCTTGAGGACGAGCACAAGTATGATGATGAGTATGATGACGATTCTGATGAGGAATATTCCAACGACCATGCTGACACAGCTGACGTGGCCGACTCGTACAAGTCTGATGATGAGTACAAAAGTGATCATTCAGGTTAGATATTCATTTATGAGTTTGCCCCCCCTCCCTCTTATTTTTTGGCGTCTTGTCCATTGTTAACTGTTATTTCCAAATACCATCAGTTAGACAAAAGTCGACAGAGTAGCTATTGTTTTTTAGCGCGAACTCATACAAAGTATTGTGGTTATACGTACTGAATTGACTTGGTTTGACTGTTTTTCAATTTGGGATAAATGTAAAGGATGCAAGGAGAAACATCTCACTGTCCTTTACATTTAATTAATAATAAAATCTTATTTGCAAAGGTCTCAACTCTCAAGAAACGCTGGTGCCCGGAAGGTAGTTAAATATGAGAAATGTTTGCAGTGAAATTCTTGGTGTAGTTTGAAAAACCCATGGAATTTATATGAGACTTGGAATCTTTGTGTGAAAAATCTGTTCTCAGCATCATTTTATATTATCTAATAGGAAGGTCTTACTAGCAAATATCCCAAAATGTATTGGCTGTTAGGTAAATTTGAGAAATGTTGGCCTTGACCCCATGGTTCACAATTCAGCAGATGTGTTGAGATTCTGGGTCTAATTTGAAAACCTGATGAAATTATATGAGACTTGAAGGAATCCTTTGTGTGACATTTTATTTGTTTTCTGTATTTGTTTCAGAAGATACCTCTACCCATGGGGGTTTGTCGTGGATTGATAAGATTCAGCAAACGGTTCAACGTGTTTTGCAGTCTTTCAATTTCTTCCAGACCCCTGTGGATCTTTCTGGTAACACTTTTTGTTGTTATGCATGTTAATTGACAAGACATATAGAACATGGTTATATAGTAGCTGATGATTTTTCTAAAACTTTTATCAGAGGCATCACGGATTAAAAAGGAGTATGATGACTTAAACACTAAGCTGTCCAAGATTCAGTCAAGAATCCACCATCTGAAAGAAAAAAATAAGCATGATTTTGGTAAGCTATTTAAGCCAGATAAGTAACTTCTGATATTCTATTTTGATTGCTATGCTTTGCTCTGATAAGTTTATTCAGACTAGTAGAATCATAACTCTTAAGCTCCAGAACATTTCTCTAATTTCCTATGATATTACCAACTCCCCGTTTTTTTTGGTAGGCAACGACAAACAATTTTATTCCTTCTACGACCAGTGCTTAGAGTACAAGGAGAATAAGTATGTACAATACCCTACATATTTTCTGCTTAATCATCCTCTATTTCTTTTTATTTCATTGTTATTATTATCTCAGTTCTGTATATTGCTCTGCTTTATTTTTTATTCTAATTTTATTGCAGATATGTGTATAAGGTCTGTCCATTTAAAAAGGCAACTCAAAATGAAGGCCACAGCTCTACTCAATTGGGGTAACTTAATTCAAGAATGTAACATTGTAAATTATTTTGAGTGAGGCTATGGTACTATGCATAGCGCACATTAGTCCATACTTTGGATCAATATCTTCGTTTATAAAGTTCAAATAGTCGATCTGAATCGTTCAACATGATTATCATATGAAATGTACTTGTAGATTAAATTTTATATTTTTTAGAATTTTTTTTACTAGTTTTTTTTGATAGGTTGAAAATCACTTTATCTAAAAATTCTAGACCATTCAAAAGTAGTGATTTTCTACCTATATCTTAAAAAATAGTAGAAAAAATTCTAAAAAATGTAATATTTAGTATGCAAGTATATATTCATATGGAGATCATGTTGAGCGGTTACGATCGACTGTTTAGACTTAAAAAAAATGAAAATTTTGATCCAAAGTACGGAGCAATGTGCACTATGCATTGTATTCATTTTATGTTTCTGGCTGAATTCTGGAGTGAAAGATTGCTTAATATTGAATTTTGTTTATTTTTTTCCTTCAGGCGGTGGGACAAGTTTGAGGATTCGTACAGAACAATGGTATTTGCAAATGGAGATCATTGCTGGAATGGCCCTGACCGAAGTCTGAAGGTAGAGTATATCAATGTGCCTGATCTCATAGTACATAATATAGTATATTAATGTGGCAATAATTATTTTTTCTTTTTTCTTTGTAGTTTTTTAGACTAACAGTGCTAACATTGTGAACTTTTGGAATTTCTTTCTTTGCAGGTTAGGCTTCGATGTGGCTTGAAGAATGAAGTAGCCGATGTAGATGAACCAAGCAGATGCGAGTAAGCATAATTTCTTTTTGTCGTTATTATTTATGCATATATTAGTTCTTTATTTATTTCAGAATATAACTTGGTCAGACACCAAAAGATTGTGAACAATCTGATCTAGTATTTCTTATGAGGTATACCATTTATATTTTATCTACCTTTGTTTCTGTAACACTACTGCATGAGATGCAATTCTGTAAATGTTATTCTACCTATGTTATAGTTGGCAGATTTTGACTTAGTTGTTTTGGTGACTGATAATTGTACTGACACTTCTTTTTGTTTTTATTTCTTTTCGAGTTGCATTCCTCTCTCTTAACAATTTGTATTTTCCCACCATTTCAGATATGTCGCAGTGCTGTCAACTCCAGCAATGTGTACGGAAGAAAAGCTGAAGGTGAGATCCAACCCTTCGCAAAATATATATGCTTTTCTTTTTCCCTTTTGTTTTTTAAACTCGAACCTAATAAGCTATTTCATAAATAAAACAGGAACTGAAGCAAAAGCTTGCTGACATGAATTCAAGTCAACAAGCAAGCCATGACGAGCTTTAAATTATATTTTTAAAAATTCACAAATGAATTTTGGAGAAATCACAACGAAGTTAGAGTGCTTAGAAAGCTATTTTGATGTGATTTGGGATGTGTCATGAAGCTGGCCTCTGCCTAGTTAATTTTTTTTTTTCGGGCTGACTTCATGCTGAGGCTGCAGTTTCTTTTTTCTTACCACCAGACAAGCTGGGTTAATTTAGAGTGCTTATTTAAATGTTAAACGTTATTTAGATTCTGTTCAATATCGAGGATTTTCATTTTTTAGTCACCTATTAGTGGGATTTTTCATTTGTAGTAATGTATTAGTGCTAAATTTCTCCATTATATAAAAGTGATACATTTCTTGGGATCCGTATCCTCTGTATTACTACAGAGGAGGGGCCTCACTTTACGGTTTGAGATTAAATCTCAGCTGTTTAAGATTCGGAGAGAAATAGTGGGCAGTATTATTGGGCTTTGAGATTCGTGCCAAGTTAAAATGAATGGTCCGGATTCAGTAATTGTAAAAGATTCCCTTGTGCAGTAAGAGAGAGGATGTGAATTCCATTTCTTGTACGTTGCGTGCTTTGATAGATTCTATTAATAATATGTAGATAATTCAAGCTTAATAAAGATGAAACACCCATGAACATTGTTGACATAATTTGCTTCTCTTTACATGCTACAAGAGGGAAAAAAATGCAGTGCAGTATTTCCAACTTGGTCTTTTATTCGAGAGAGAAATGTGACAATTTCAGAATAACATGAACCAAAACAAAGAGTAATTATACAGTATATTTTTACATTGAAAAACTCAATGTAAAAACATATATCAGATATATATATATGTTGTTTAATTGAAATATTTATTTCCTGTGTAAAAATATTGTTGCCTACTTAAAAAACATATATAAGATATATATTGTCTATTGAAATATTTGTTTCATGTGTGTAAAAAATTTGTTGCCTGAATTTGTATGTGGATACTAAGTATTTTGTTGTTTTATTTTAGTATAGGATTTATTCGGGTTCAAATCATGATTGGCCCAAATTTTTTTAATTCTTAATTTAGCATGTTCAAGTCAGGGCTGACAAAAAATTTCGTAGCTCGTGGCCTGTTTGGGATCAGCTTGTGGCTCGATTGGTAACAACTTGATCGTTATTGGCCTGAGATGTTACCGAGCAAGCTCGTTCCTCAGTCGGTCCAGAATTGGTGAGTTTGAGTTGGGCCTAAGTCAACCCAGCTCAGATCAGCGTGAATTTGTGTTATTTTGTGTGAGTTTGTATGAACTTATGAGAATTTTATGGTGTATTTTGGTTTTAGGGAATGGTTTTATGAAATGGATTTTAGAGAAAATCTGTAAAATAAAATGCACTCTCTCTCTTAGATAGAGAAATCGAAGCACTAGTGAGCTTCGCCTCTTTGGATCGATGAAGAAACTTACAAAATACTAGCAAGTCTCTAACAATTTTTTTTGCTCCGGCGCCATGATTGCCATGATTGCAATAGATTGGTCCCTCCTCATGCCTGAATTGCTTCATGATATATACACTGGACTCAAACACCGGACTCCCTGAATTGCAAGGCATGGCGCTCATCGTTCTCTCTCTCGAATTCTTCCCCGTATCGCCTCCCTTGGATTCTCTTTAGCCGGTATTGTGGAAAAGGAGATCTTCAATTCTAATCAATTTTCTCTGAAAAAAATCTACAACATCCATATGCCAGAAGCATCAGACACACGAATTATGGGGCCAACCAAAGGCTACCTTCATAGCTATAAATATAGTGACGAGTCGTTGTCTCTCCTAAATCCCTTTACGGGGAATCATATTCCTCTATCCTCTCTAAAGGGAGAAATAAAGCATCCTTTTCTTTGTAAGGTTGCTATGATTCTGGAAAGAAGTACTGAGGATCGAATTATAATCTTGGGTCAAAACAGCGCACAGACTAATTCATTGAAGATCTATCAAACGACCCGTGGTGCAAATTATTGGATAGGGACCAAATTAAATGCCATCTATGAAAAATCTGTAGCATGGTCATACTATAAAGGCATGTGTTTTTTTAAAGATCCATCGAAAGATCACACAGATGTTTTTAATGCCATAGCTGGTAATATTGTGTCTGTAATACCCGATTTTAAGAAGAGGAATGGAGTGGAAGTTTCAGAGTACTTGGTTAAGTCAGGTGGAAATAGTGGCGTAGCCAAGATTTGAGTCAGGGGTAGGCAGAAAGATTCGGATTTTTTTTTCTAAATGGGTTCGGATTCAAATCACCTTTATAAGATCCCTTCCTGCCTCCGCCACCTCTATCAGTACCAGCAATGGTACCAGTCTGCAGATTTTAAATGAATAAACATTTAAAAATACATTTCTTCCCTAATTTGATTAAACGACTCATACATCTATCTCTGACTAGCAATAGCTACGTCGAATTCAATCCAGAGGTAGGCAGAATCAAATCCAGGAGTAGGCAAAACCTATTAAAGATCCTAGTCCAAAATTATTATTTTTTTCGAGGGGTAGGCAACTGCCTACCCCTGGAGTACTGTAGCTCCGCCACCGGGTGGAAAGCTTGTCAGAATCCTTATCAACAAATATAGACACTCAGGACAGTTATATGTTGATGTGTATACGCTAATAAATGTCGAGAATCGATATTTCTGGCTTGAGATAAAAGACATAGATAATTATATACATGAGCAATTGTTGCTAAGATTTATACAGATTTTTTTATGCATGAAATAAGAATTAGAGTTCTCAAATCATAACAGTGTGGATGGAGGGCAATACCTTAACCAAGTTAGGGATAATCCGTCAAAGAAATTAACTTCAGTATGAATTAAAAATCTATATCTTTTGACAAACAATTCTAAATGGATAGGATAAGAAATCACAACTAACAACTCTTAAAATGATATTAGAAGAACTAAAGAACAGAGGAACTAGCTAGCTTGAACATAAAATGTAAGGATCTATGTTTTATTTTTCCTTTCAACTTAATGACCAATTTTTGGTATAAAAGGCATAAATTCAGAAAAATTTAGTTATTCTAATGCTATTTGTACCAATACTTTGTACACATAAAGTGAGCGGTATATAATCATAATAATATACTGCTGTATTTTAGCTGGAATTCACTAATACTAGGAGCATACTTTCTAGGGAAAAACATAATAACACTCTTAATAGTGTTAACATTAGCAAATGCTATTTTGTACTAATCTCATGCTTTTTTTTCCTTGAATATCCTCAAATTAGTCAATCAATATCTTAAGTCCTTCTATTCCGGTGCATTATTTTAGCAGGAGACGAAGGAGGAGAGTTTCTTGCAATGATCCTACTACTGAATGTGGGCCCCCGAAAACATGCCCAAAATCGCCTCCAATCCTTTCCAGCACCACTCCTACTTGATCTCTCCTTATGCACGTTATACGTACAAACAGGGCACCATTTTTCTCTGTGCCACCTGAAATGGCTTTCAATGCACTTTTGATGAAAACGATGCTTACACTGCATTTCATTAACCCGCTGTCCTGGCAAAAAGTTGTCCAAACAAATTGGACATCTTGGCTGAATAGCTGGCTGACTGACATTAATTTCTGGTACCACCTCCTCTTTTGATCTCTTACCTGGCGGTTGTACTGATGGGTCCCGGCAGATATTGCCTGCCTTGATATCTAAATACTCAAATAGCTGAGCTAAAGCCGGATCTGAATAAGAACTTAGCGAAGGCATGTCGTTCTCGGACATAAATTCAAGTAATCGACTCATATTAGGTGAAATCGGGTCCTTGTTCTTGTGTTCTCTACGG
This sequence comes from Carex arenaria, assembly GCA_964058825.1. Taxonomy (NCBI): domain Eukaryota; kingdom Viridiplantae; phylum Streptophyta; class Magnoliopsida; order Poales; family Cyperaceae; genus Carex; species Carex arenaria. The sequence continues at coordinate 643,712 of CAXKVW010001709.1, forward strand.
CTTGAATTGAATGGTCTACGCCTAGATATGTTTATCTCTTCTATTTCATGGCGGAGGCCGAAGATTGCTTGCTTATGGCTTGAAGACACGTTATTGCTTAAGGTGCTGAGGTATCTGTCCCATTTGGGGAGAAAATTTTCAGATCTATCCATGCTAAAATCATCACTTGAATCCGTATCATATTCATTTGATATCACATTTGCATCGTCTTTGTCATCGAGGCTGGAGGAGCATGTGGGACATTTACTAAAGCACCTGGAGCAACTTGCATATTGTAGCTTGTTATTGGATGAGGATGCATGGTACCAACTTGGGTCTTTCATACTATTACTTCTTATTGGAAAAGGACCACTCATTCTTTGTATTTTTCTTCAGAAAAAAAATGTAAACACAAAAAATCTAAAGTAAGAGAATTTAAAAGAAAAGAACAAAGAGATACTGCCTTTATTTAGCTTGTAGAGCACACAACCATCTCATAGTGAAGATCAATCTATCTGAAAGACTAATAATAGGTTCAGTAGAAATGGGAAAAATTGAAAGAAACAGAGTCAGAGTATCTCTTCTAAATATATATGCTAATCATAAGTAGATATCTAGACTATATATTTTTAAACATAAGAGACTGAATTGTAGATTCGATGTAATTTTTGTTATCCATTTGTATCATTTTGATGATATGTAGTTTAGACTATAACTATAGGAGTGTAATTTTTTTTGCTGCTTATTGGTTTAAGGTTTCAACTCTATTCGTACCGGACTTTGGTACCAAATTGGACTGTGTTGTTCTTTTAAATTCCTAGCAATTAGATTTTCTAATTTGAGGGAAGTGTTTTGCATCGGTTTGCTTTTTTTTTTTTTGGACTTTATTAGCAAAGACAGTATACACAAAGGATTTGTTCAGTTTAGTTTTCTAGCTAACGGGTGCAAATTGGTATTGGTTTGTAGCGCATACCTGCCCATTCAATTGCTAGCGGGTCCGAATTGGTATTGTTTTGTAGTGTAGACGTTGCTCAATTCTGGTTAGTTATTTTTTGAAATCTTCGCAGAGGCTGCGAAGTCGTCAAACATTTTTTTCTAGCCAACTGTGCTACTGCCCCATCTCCAATTCTGGTTAGTTATTAAGTATAATAAGTAAAGAAAACAACAAATGTTAGAAATCTTTACTTGAGGTGTTATCTTAAAATACAAATATTTATAGTTAAGATGCTTGATTTTCTTTTTTATCTAAAAAAAAATATATTAGGAAAATTGAAACAGAGGACGAAGAAGAGGAGAACTGAACCATAAATTTGACATCTATCAAGTAATTCACCTTTAATCAATAACAATTTATAAAACAAAAAAGATATTGGAACAATTAAAAAAACCAGTAAATTTATTTTTCCGATTATGATCCCGGTTCCAGTTTTTTCATCATTCAAGCTCTTGCAGTATTACGCCATCCTATGGATCAGTAATTATGTCTCTGTTTTGCTCAAAGAAAAATAAAATAAAAATAAAATGTACATTATTTGGATAATTTGCTTCTATTATTTTAGTTGATACTTGTATGACTTTTCTTTATTGATTAGCTATTTATATCTTTTACACCTCTATTATACCGTAATTTTCAAAGTCAAATAAACATATGGAAGTCAAAGAGACATTTTTTCATGTAATCTGCATCTGATCATTTCTTTTACCAGTAAAGACAAAACAAGTTATGGTACGTTTGTTCTTGGAATAAGCAAAAAAATGCAGTACAGAGAGAATATGCGATAGAGATGGATCATACATTACAATTGATCATAATAAATAAGATGCCTCCTTACAAATTATTATCTATAAAAGCAAATGAATCCATCTGGTATTGAGCACTGACATGGTTGCAGAAAAAATGCATTTACAAATAACTGAATCAGTACATCTAATCATCAACAAAGGACATGAGGTAACAGATATCTTTGCAATGTTATTTATTTCACATGAGTTAATAGCTAGCACAAATCAAAAGAATGTAACAAGTAACATACATTTCCTAGAAGTTACAGGCATAAAATGCCAACAAAAAGAAAGGAGTACAAAAAAGGGGGTAAAGGTAAAATGCCTAAGAAGGCTTTGAATAATTGCCAAACTCAAACATTTGCCACTCAAAATGGTAAAACTACTTACCATGTATTATCTATGCAGTATGCATTCCCTTGCAGCTTGACTAAATTTGATGTAATATGTACCGACATATACTCTTTGGATGCTCAAAAATGAAAAAAAAAATAAGCAACATTAGACTACTAAACAACTACTGGTATTTATACCTAACAGAACCAGAAAATCAACTCTTTCAATTTCACCATTTGTGGTACCTCTACCTGGTACCAAGAGGAGAAGTTGTAGCAGAAGATTGGCCTTGTCCCCTGCAAAGACCCATGCAAAATAGCCACCGAGAATGCACCCAAAATCGCCTCCCCCTCCTTGGACTTCTCCTGCCACTATTAGCATCTCCAGTCGTACACCTCAAAACCTCCCTTGGCAGCTCAAATCTACAAACCGGACATGAATTATGCACCTCTAGCCAAGTCTTGATGCACTTGCAATGAAACATGTGTTTACATGGTACCTTACTGGCCTCCTGACCCACAACAAACTCATCCAAGCAAATAGCGCATTTCTCACCCCTCGCTGATCGATCAATCCTGACCGTCAAAACCCTTTCGTTTGCACGATTGCAGTCGTCTATAAACTGCAAAAGGGTATTCAGCTTTGGCATCAACTGGTTGTCAGTGTGATACCGGCTTGGCGGGTTCTCAGAGAGGTACTCAAGTATGTGATCCAACTGTGGCCCAAAAGAGAGAGAGCTGTCTATACCTTGGTGCCGGTTTATGACAACTATAGCATCAAGAAGTTTTTCTATCACTGCTTCTCTATGGAGTTTCTTTTGCAAGATGTCATAGTCATCATCAGCTTGTGATTCATTGTACCGCTCAGTTCCCGGCCTTAGCAAAGAATTTTGTAGACTTCGAAGGACTGGCATCCATTCGTAGAGTGCTGAGTCGGGGCCCACAGTAGAATTTTCTTCAGAAGAATTGATATCGATTTCTTCTACAAAGCTAGACAAGCAAAAGGGGCAAACCAGATCAACATCTTCTTCTTCCATGAGGCTAATTATGTGCGAGCATGAGTGGCACCAAAATTCTGTGATCAGCAGCTCATGTTGACTGCCCATTATTTACTGCATATGAAAGAAAAGGGTTGAGTATGAAAAGCTTGCTTAATAGTTAATGTCGTGTAACAGATATAGAAGCTGTTTGTGTACGAGTAAGTTAGAGGCATGTTAAAATAAGTATTCTTGGTTCAGATATTAAACAAAAGAAAGAAACATGAGAATTCATTCATTTATATTTTCTAGACAAGAATCAGTTCCTCTCATAAGGGATACTTTTTTTTTTCCCTAAACCAAAAACAAATCAAAAGAGAGAAAGAACATTTTTTTGCTCGAACAGAGTGCATTTCTCAATGCAGAACTAATTGGGAACACAAACTCACAAGATCTTGGAATTTCTTGAATCAAAACTCACTGATTGACAAAGATATTCGAGTTGAAGGAAAATAAGCAGAAAGGGACAGAAAAATCACCGAGTGGTTACCCCAGAAAGAAAAAAAAAAACTAGGCGAATGATAAATGTGACGAGAGAACGAAAGCGAGAGCGAGAGCGAGAGGGAATTGAAATAATGTAAGAAAGAAGAAAGGCGAGAGCGCGAGAGAGAATCGGAAAGCAAATAGAGGCGAGAAAGGAGAGAAATGCACCCGGTTCCAAGCATTTAGCGGACTCTAATTAGCGACAACAGGTAACTGAATTCAGAGTAGGTCCGATGCCCATCTTTGGTTCGATGGGTGTAATGACCATTCGATCTGCATCAAGAATCGTGGGAACTACATTAAAATTCGTGCAGATCTGTTTCAATTCCGTAAGCACAGATCTTTATGCTAATCGTACGGTGTTAGAGCTAATTGGACCTAAAAGTAGGTCCGATGCCCATCGGACCTACTCCTATCTCTAACTCACCTTGTTTTGTCTGCTGACGTCACATTAACTTTTGGGGTTAAAAGGTGTAAATTATTAATTAATCTATCTCGCGACTCCTGACGAGAAGAGTTGGAAAAACGTGGCGTGTCCTGTTTAATAAGCTGTTACTTTAGTTTTGTGTCGCAATCAAAATGTACATTAATGTGTGCTCAAATGGGCTGTTGAAACGTGACTGATTATATTTGATTATATTTAACTATTTTTTTTTTTATAATTTAAGTTAGTTTATTCAAGATTTAATATTTGATCAAGATCTAACGGTCCTAATTATACATGATTCGCGTGACCACGTACCGTGTCATGTTAAATTTTCAAAAGATCATCACGACACGGGACACGCAAGTCACGGTACATAACTGACACGCGTCCTGTATCATTCTGTGCTGTAACTATTACATTATGTGACGGAGCTTTCTCTGCTGTACAATTTCTTCAACTCTACTGACGAGCATAGTTAATTATTCGGGTAAAGTTTAAACAGAGCAATTAAGGCTTCATGCAACGCACAAACCATATGTAACACTTTTAATTCTATAATCCATGCGCTGCATGAAGCCAAAACTGCTATGTTAAACAATTATTTGGATTTGTCTGCCACTACCGATCCCAAGGCGTAATAATCGGCCATTAATTTCTGAAATTAGGAATTATTCGTTTAATATGTACATTATTATTGCAAACTAAACGATTTTACTTAAAATTCGCATTTATTCCAAAAGGAGTGGGTTAGTAGAAATAACGATTAATTCAAAGATGAAAAATAATTAACAATAGTGAGCTAACTTTGCAAAAATGTATGTCGGTATTCCACTAACCTAAACACATGATAACAGATCCGAATAATGCTAATCCAAGATATCCACTATTCTTCACCCATTCAAATGCACTGTCAGATACACGCTTCTTTATCTTTTTCCATGCAAAGATGATCGGTTTATTGATTATGAGCAAAAAATAACATCTTGGTTCGTTATTGGCAATGAATTGCTGTTTCATGCACGTGCAGAAACTCCAACAAAATCAAGGGTACGTATGGACATTAAAATTTCGATAAAAGCATAGCCTCTTCATGACTATCGAAATGAAAGCTTGAAAGCTGAAGGGGAAACAGTTTATACTCATTATGACCAGCCTTTAAAAAGAAAAATAAAAATTACAATTTTGAAAACAAATTTAACTAGCTCTCAAAGCTTTGATCCAATCAATCTCCATTCGGAAGTCACCGGGTCCGGTCTTGGCACCAGGGACCCCACCTTCAGCATTTACTGAGAGAGCCATCCCAACTATACGTGAAGGGTTCATCTCCAAATTTGCATTAATTACATTTCCTCGCCATGTAGGCAAATATCGATCTAGAGGTATCTGCCATAAGGAAATTATTATTAAAAAAAAAAAAAAACACAGATGAAGATATTGATTTTTTTAAGCTGACCAATGAACAATGACTCAACACCAAATAAACTCCAATTCCAGCTTCAGCTCATGAAGTTTCAATGTTTCCATTTTGGTACCTCACATTTAACATTTTGACAGTTACTGTCCCTGCCATTACATATTCATTGCCATTAAATTCTGCTCCTCAAAAGGTGCCAGCATAGAAAATGGCCAAAAAGGCCAAAAGAGAAGGCAAAAAAAAAAAGTACTCCTGCACTGGTGAACACGCAAATGCCATGGAGCAAATCTTAAAAGGAAAATTAAATAGTATACCTTAGTAATGTACCAGGTGTCCTTTGGTACATATACAAAAGCTTGCCATGAGTTATCTTCCTGTTGGCCAGGTGAATTGACCCAGTTCTCTGTATAGATCTGAATTTATGATCAATAAAAGACATAAGGTTATCAAACCTAATGGAAATTATCAACATTTTGTTCAATAGAACTTACAGTAGATATGTAGCATCTCCCATCGCCACGAAGCCTCATAGCTATTGTATCATATGAATCAAGATCGATAAAACCATCAAACTGCAACAAGTGATATTATCGTCACAATAGTTAAGCTCTTTTCATGTATATGCAATATGAATGTGCTATAAAACGAGGGCAGCAAATACTTTGAGCTAATATAATGCTCACATGAAGCCTTATAGTGCTACTGTGTTCTAACAGCATCAATTCTAGTTGAAAAATGAGCTTCACAATAAATGGGCTTTAATTTCATTCTCTAATCCAAATTCAAAACAACTGGTACCGAACCCATCATATCTGTCATGACTGGACAGATAAATGTGAATTAATTGATTTGTTTGTCAATTGGTTAAAATATCATGGTTGATGGTTAATCAGGGCAAATTGGGTTTAATTGAGGCCTAATTGAGGCGACTTGATGGTGCACAAAGGCTTAATTTGGGCTATGTTTCTAACTTGATGAAAGTTGTAGTAAGCCTGCCATAATTAGTATTGGTGTAAATCCTCAAGATTAGTGCAAATACCCTTTTCGACCTCATTCCACAAAATCCACTGCGTTTCATTTTCCATGTTGAACCTTCGTCTAAATCCAAAGAGAGATTGCCAGAAAATACCCCTTCAATAGACATTAAGAGGAACAACTCAATTGTTGGCCAAATTGCATGTCTTTTGGTAAAATGGACAGGTAAGCATATAGTTTAATTACGTGTATTTATGAGAACCTAAGACCACATTAGAACCACCTACAATCATTCTGACAGTTTTTCAAAGAATGGGGTTTTAGCAGATTAAAACAGATACATTTAGTGTATCATCAGATAACACCTGACAATAATAACATTTATAAGATAAGACAGCTTTTTGACCATTTTTAGCAAATGATCTCCAAATGCAATATTTCTAAATTAAATAATAACCAAATTATGCCAAAAAAATTGGGTTCAGGCAGCTAAAAGACCTAGATTTTCTCCAACTAATTCTTGATAGAAAGACACAGCATGATACCAGTGAGTGGAGCACCAGAATCAGTATCCGGAATCTCTAAAGAAGCCGACGAGAAACCTGGTAAAGAAGAAGAAAGATGTCAGATAAGATCTCCATTACTTTGGATGAATTTAATCTCAATTCACTGAGAAACAAAAGTACCTCCCAACTCAGAATCAGCGTACAAATGCCACCTCTTTATTTCATCCTTGGAGTTGAAATGAAACACAACCTTTTCACTTGGCGGCATCAGATCATCCCAACTCCCCTTAAGAGCTGAAAATGCACATGAAAAGGAAAAAAAATCATGTACATTATTTGCATAAACACTTCAAATTCAGTACACAATCCTCACCAATAAACTATTCAATTGAACTTAATAATCTACTAACACTACTAAAACGAGGAAATTAATAATAGTGAGCTTAAGCTTAATGAAGCCATACCTCGCTTTGTAGCCTGGATCGATGTTTTCCATAGAGATTGAAACCTCGACATTGATGTAAACAGTTCAAAATAGAGAAGAACTGAATCCGCAAGTTATGCAGCGCGCACTGAAGCAAGCGACAAAATTGAGTTGTTTGCTAAGATGAGACTGGGAAAGAAATAGGAAGAAGCAGGTGTTCCCGGGAAAGAGAGGTAGGTGATGAGCTTATCGTCCGTGGTATAGGCGGTGCCGAGGAGTGACGAGGGGGGTGGGGGAGGGGAAGTGTTGGAGACGACAAGAACCGATGACTCGCGATTACGGATAGATCTTTTCACGGATCTGCTTAAATTAAGACCCGACTCCGCATTCCCTACTTTTGAAAGCTCCAGTATATTTCAGAAGGATTATTCCTAGGGGTGTAAACGGCAATGTTGTAAAATGCGGTTTTGTTCATGCATGCAGAAGGCCACTGCATACCGCATATGCGGTATGTGGATTTTCATGCGGACTTATATATGCGGATTTTAAAATATATATACTAATTTATTTCCACTCAAAAATGCAATATATTCCCAAATTAATTTGAACATAAATTCAGTTTAAAATACAACTAAATTATCAAATTAATAATCTAAATTCATTAACCAACTACAACATCACAACACAAACATCAAGTAACAATGTAAAAAATTGTATACAATAACATATTTGGCAAATTAGAAACCAGCAGCCTTATTGTACTATAATACATTAATAACCATACCAGCCATATAAAAAATTGTACCAGCAGCCCCCCTTGAACCAGCAGCCCTTGTACCAGAAAATTAGTAAAATGCACCATAACTCCAAAAGGGAGACAGCTTATATATCATCAGTTTTTGTCTTTTTGAAATCAATCATTCCACCACTTGAATTAATATACTTTCATTTCTTAAAAGCTCGTAAATGAATTATGGTCGATTGGTAATTTAATTCAGATTCAATGAAACAGGTCAGAGACGAGAATGCAAATTAAAAGAGGAAAAAGGTGAAACCAATTCAATACAGTGAGTCAGTGACATAATTAGTGACAATTGCTAAATCAAACAATCACAAAATTAGTGACATAATCGCTAAACCAATTTATAACAGGCTAAACCAATTCAATACAGTGAAATACCTGGAGAAGAGACGGTGATGCACTAGGAGGAGAGTGGCGACGGTGGACACTGGAGAGGAGCCGCTTGAGAGGCACTGGAGGAGAGAGGTGCTGGAGCCTGGAGGAGACAGTGGCGACGGTGGACGGCCGCTTGAGAGGCAGCGGAGGAGTGAGGCGCTGGAGGAGACTGGCGCCGGCGACAGTGGAGGGGAGTGCGAGTCGCTTGAGAGGCGCCGGCGATCTAATTTGGAGGAGAGATGGCTTTGATTTTGTTAGGTCTGAATGAGAGAGACAGAAAGAGGAGACGAGCTATAGTTTGGGAATTGGGACTTTGGATTAGGTTATGCGCAAAATTCAAATATGCATCTATATGCGGTAGCATGCGGCCGCTTCAATTATATGCGGTAATATATATGCGGCATATTTTAGACTGCATGAGATTTTTTATGCGGAATTGGACTGCATATGCATATGCGGCTGCATGGACCACATTTTACAACACTGATAAACAGAGCGGATTTGGAGCGGATAATGCTAATATCATATCCGTATCCGTTTTACAATGAGTGGATACGAATATGGATACGGATAGTAAACGGATATCAAAATTGAAAACCATATCCGTCTTAAACGGATACAGATACGGAACGGATAATCTATGGATACGGATTCGAATACGAATATGGAGCGGATAATTGTCGGATATTGAGTAATTATACTAAATTTTATAATTTTAAATTATCTAATTTGATTACCTACATTGACAAAAATTTAATGGACTTTTTAAGTTTGCTTAGTGACAATTATGTATGACTAATTACTTATTGGTTCAGAGAATTAATCAAAAAGGTGGACGACAACAATCTGATACACTCTTCTCCTCCGTATGGTAGCCTCATTCTAGTTTTTACTAGCGAACTGGTTTCTGTAATTATTATATTTCAGTAATGAAATGGGCTCTGTCTTTTTAAAAAAAATAATAATCTGGTAAGAGTGTATGTAACTAATGGGCTCTGCCAACAAGAAAAGCTAACAATATCTAACTAATCTGCATGAAATATTAGGGAAAATTGAGCATTTACCTATCAAAACTTTGCAAATTGAAAGTTGTTTGTAGAAACCTGATATTAGAATATTTGCCCATCAAAATTTTAATTTATCTGTTTCCCATCCACAACACCTTAAATAATCTAACATCAAAATTTTCATTTAAAAATATGTTTGGACAAAAATGCCCTTTTAAATAGCACATGAAATCATGAATACATACAAAAATGCTAGCAGTAGCCACTGAGAAGAAGAGAAGAGAACACCATATTTGAAAATGTGTTGTACGAATTTAGGGGAAGGGAAGAGAATGCCATAATTTGTCCGAGTATATTTTAATAAAATTTTAGTGTTGAATTATTTAAGAAAAAATATGTTATGGGTAGCTCATAACAGATGATTTCTTATAGGTAAATGTCTTTACTTTCAATTTTGTATGGGGAAGTTTCTAATTTTACATAGTTCTGATAAATACATACCCAAATTTTCCCTTGATTTTAACCAGATAGGGAGCAGAGTCAGTACACTTTTATGGAACCACTTCTAATTGTGCATGTTACTTTATCAACCTTCTGATTAAAAAGCCGTCATCAAGATTTGTAATGTCATCATAATACTAATAATTATCATCAACAATGATGATAATTTTAGCAAAAGTCTAATCTTTGATTTTGGAATAGGTCCGATGCCCATCGGACCTATTTTGATTCGAAGGGTTAAATCACCATCCAATCTGCTTTAAGATTCGTGTGCAATGCTTTAAGTTTTGTGCATCTGTTTTGATTTTCGTGCGCACAGATCTTAAGATGGATCGGACAGTCATGAATCTCGTTGAAATAAAAAAAAAAAATCTGATGAGCATCGGACCTACTCTGTTCTCCTAATCTTTACGGTGCATTCATCTCATATGATAATATCTTTGAAAAATACTATTCAAATTAAAACATTTAAATGTGTTCTTAATTAGTTAAACGGGTGTTTAGTGATTTAGCATTGATAAAACGATCAATAAACCATAATACTGACATATTTCTTTCAAATCATTTCTTTTCATCGTTTTAGCACTATCAAATTTAAACCGATACGGGCTCTGACATAGCATATCAATCATAGTAAAATCATAATATAAGAATGTTGTTGGCAATGAAAGATATGCCTCAGGAAACCGGGTCCGGATCCCCTAAAGTAACCCAATTTTTGAGTTTTAGATCGAGACCGTCTGATTCAAATCCGGCACTCCACCTCAGGATGTGTGCTCCATCTCGAATTCCTGCACTCCATCTCGCACGCTCCATCTCAAATCAGACAGTCCCGATTTAAAACTCAAAAATTGAGTTACTTCACTGAATCTTGATTCCAGGAAACCAGCAGCTATGTCAAGTCATGGATAGCAAAACGAGATTGCAACAAGGCTCTCAGCAATTATACTTCTCATGCAAACAAGTTTTTCATACAAATTCACTATTTTATTTTTTTATCAATGAGCCTCTCAGAACCCAACTAAAATGTAGGAATTGAGCGCGGCAAATCATTTCAAAGTATATTCATCAAATTCAGAAACTATTTATATAGTCATGATCAAATTATCCAGCAAACTGACCTAAAAAATTGAGTTTTTGTACTAGTGATATGTACAAACCATGTCAAGAAAAAGAAAAATTTCAATCCTAAACTTCTTCTACTCAGAACTTGAAAAGATTTTTATGCACTTTCAGTACTAAGCGACAAGTTAACGAGACTCTGGTGTTAGTCCTCTTATAGACATTATTTTGTTCATTGCCACTTAATTCAAGTTCCTCTGGAGAAAAGTTTGTCTGCTTGAACTTGGGACACTTGGCAATATTTACAACCTAAAAAATCAAACCGAAACCAATAGGATAAGTGAAAGAAATAAGATGAGCACAGATCAACTATAGTGAAAGCAATTAATGAAATAACATAAGCTAGTCGACTAACCTTGTCTAACTTGTGCAATTCTGAGTCTTGTATACCATGCAAATAATCTGAATACACAAAATGAAATTAAGATATATTATTGCAGTATTGCTTGATGAAATGCTATAGTAAACTCGAATAATGGAAGATGGATAACATAAAATTCTTACCTGAATAGGCTTGGTCTTTGAATATTACCATGCTACATGGCATTAGGAGTAAAGAGCAATCCTTCTGACCATCATTTTTCTCATTTACCTCAGATTCTTTCGTTATTACCTCATCCAAATTTGGATCTCTCAACCTCTGATGAGGGGTGAAATCGATCACAAGAGGTGACATGAGGGAGATAATTGCAACAACTGGAAAATAGGCAGGACCATCTTGGTGCGGCTGAGAATACATGACATTTAATTATTAAATACATTTGTGCATTAGGTCACATTAAAAGATGTAAATTTCAAAACTGGTCCATAAATAATCATCAATTACAATTTTGGTCTACAACTATTTAGAAGTTGCTGTTTTGGTCAATGCTGACCACATTTTGTTCAGAAGAGGTCAGAAATTCAAGATGACTGGGATTCGGATTTGTAAATTTTAGTGGGTATATTGTTCAGTAAAAACTAAAAATCCATTCCATAATCACACTAAGTAGTAAATTTGCCAATTCCTTTTCAATTGAAACAGTACAATAGGACCAAAATGGTAGATGTTGACAATTAAAGGACCCAATGAAATCTTCAAACCTTAAAAAAATAAACAGCAAAGTGAACTGAAACTTCTTTTTAACAAAAAATATAAGATTTATTTTAGACACTAACCATGATCCCTTGATGAGGAAGATATTCATTGATCAGTACATGGTTGATTGCTGAAGGAAACAAGCCCGTCTGCTGACAGATTCTGTGAGTGATCTTTTTCAGCCAAGGTGGCACTGCCAAATTTTAATTTTAATATATGCAAAATTAAGGACAGTACGGAAACACTACTCAACAATAGAGGCAATTCATATCATGTCTTTCTGTTTTGGACAGGAGTTGATTTATCCTTTAGAGTGAGGCTATGGTACAATGCATAGAGCATGTTGGTCTGTACTTTGGATCAATATCTCCATTTACATAATTTTATTTTTACTTGTACAACACTGGATGAATTGTGGGACATAGGTACATGCATCCCTATGAAGGATGACAATATAATTATGTTTATTATAGGTGCAGTTTTTTGGACTTTATGGCTTGAAAGGAATAAGGTTATTTTTAAGGGGTATTGCAAAACAGGCTAGCAGCTTAGGGACACAAATTCTTGCAATAACTAAGTTTTGGTGTTCTAATCAGAAGTACAATGCACTAGAAAAACTAATTTGTATGTTACCTCCTGATGTTAAGGGCCTATCAGGAGATTTGCTTACTATCCCTATGGAGGCTGGGCTGGATATAATCCCTATGCTTGGGATAGAGCATATTCAGGATGATGAGATTGAAGATGGAGGGACAAGATGCTGAGGGATGAAGGTTTTGTGATTTTTACTAGTTGCAGGGTCTTTTTTGCTTAAAATGGCTTAGTTGTCAGTGTTGATAGGTGGTTCTGTTATGATCTGTATTTTGCTTATCTGTTGCTTTTGATGGTATTATCTTGATGCCTAACTTTGTTGCAAGTTATATTGTTTTTGTTAACTGATGTAGTTGGTACCAGTGTATGGATTCACATCTGCTGCGATCCTAAAAGGGTGAACAGTAATCCTAAAATCTCTGCTTTTCCAAATCTAACCGTCTAATAATTTCGTGCACGTATCTCAAAGCAGCTGATTTTTCCTTGCACGAATCTCGAAACAATTCATCAGTGGGATTTGGAAAAGCAGGGATCGTAGGTTACTGTTCATGAGTTAAGAATCGCAGCAGATTCGGATCCCCAGTGTATTGGTACCAGGATCACAAACAATGTAATATGGTTTTCATTTAGTAATGGAAATCGGTGGGTACCCACTTCTTTCAAAAAAAAAAAATCTCCATTTACAAAGTTCAAATAATTGATCTGAACCATTCAACATATCACCATATGACAATGTACTCGTAGATCAAAATTTTCATTTTTTAGAAGTTTTTACAATTTTTTTAGATAGGTAGAAAATCACTTGATCTATAGATTTTAGACCATTCAAAGTGGTGATTTTATACTTATCTAAAAATATAATAAAAAAAATTGTAAAATTTAGTTTAGAAGTACATTTACATATGGAGATCATGTTGAATGGTTCAGATCCACTGTTTGGACTTTGAAAACGAAGATATTGATCCAAAGTATGGGCCAATGTGTGCTATGAATAGTACCATAGCTTCACTCTATCCTTTATATAATTCCTAGCTAATCAGATAATAGAAGAAAATACTTCTTATTTTCTTTTGTTTTTAAAGATCTAAAGATGTTTCTCGAGACATACATTATATGGCATACCAACAAGAAATTGCACAAAGAAGAATCAGGAAACTAGAATTTATGCTCAATATACTCACATTCCTGGGGAAGAAGCCCCTTTTCATGGACAACACCACCTAGAAAAAGAAAAGCAGAATAGATGAAATAATGTATATAAAACTGGCTCAAATTACATAAATTAAGGGTTACAACAAAAGAAAGACTAGGAATATACCCCAATTTTGTAACCTCCTGTTTTTCAATGATTTCCATCTCGAAGCTGGAACTTGATTTATCTGTTGTGCAGTGTTTTATATAATCAGAAGCAGATTATATGCTTTTCAAAGGAAAAACTAGTAGGATTTTTTGTGCAAAAAAGCCGACAGTAGTTTGTGCTATTTACAGATTACACTGAATATTCTAACATTTACATCTAGCACCCTGGTATTTGAGACATTTAACAAAAAAATATTAGTTAATAATGTTAAATATGGTAGCTTCCGATAAATTATAATGATATTTTCCCCTAATAATTGAGATTTTCTCTTACTGTTAATTAATCAGAACCAAGCTGAACAATCACACTCCAGTGATTTGCTAGATCCTTAATTATTTATAAATTATTTTACGTAACCTACTCTCAATTTGCATTGTCCATTTATCTCAGATAACAGAATAAGTTTTATTGCAGATTACATATATTATCGGGGTTCAGTACGCAAAATCAAACCCAAAGTTCTTTACTATTCCATTTTTGAAGGTTAGATGGCTTGACACCACTAACAAATGTATTAATAAAGAAAAAGTTTAATTACGGAGTCCTAACTAAATAGAAAATATTTAGTTTTATTTACAAACGGTACTAAATAGAAAATATTGAAGTTCTTTACTTTCATACATAAGGGAAGCCATGATGAGGTACTTACATGGTGAAGTAGCTCTGCTTGCTCAGAATCTGAGATGAAATTGGGAATGTAAATCACAGTTGGAAGAGATCCCACGACGAATTCGTCGAGATTAAGTTGTTTTTCCTCACGCGGCTCTTCCATTTTTGCGCTTCAAACTCTTCGTTTCAGATTTCCCACTAGAGAAAACTAGAGGCGACGCAAGACTGTTGATTGGGCTATTACAGGCCTCATTTGGGTTTTATAAAAAAATTACACTTTTATTGTTAGTGCTTTCAATTCTTAAAAAGAATAAAAGTTATGGCCCAATTAGAAACCCAATTAAGATTTCAATTTGGGCCTTTCGGATATCTCTTTTCTACCCTTGGAAAAAGTTTAGTCGTCACTTTTATTTTTGCTTTCTTAAGCCCGTAGGCAAATTACATGTTCTCTGGAGCTTCACATATATTTTTAAAT
Organism: Carex arenaria; assembly: GCA_964058825.1. Lineage (NCBI taxonomy): Eukaryota > Viridiplantae > Streptophyta > Magnoliopsida > Poales > Cyperaceae > Carex > Carex arenaria. The sequence continues at coordinate 658,994 of CAXKVW010001709.1, forward strand.
AGAACAGCAAACTCCCTATTTCATTCTGGTAAAACATGCAAACAGGTGCATCTAGTCATCTAGAAAATAAAAAATATATAAAATGGGGTATGCATATCCACTGGCGGATGCATGTACAAATTGGAGTAGGTAAGTGTCTATTTTTGGATTTGATTTTTTTAATTCGATCTAGTACTAATTGTTCAATGTGTCTATTCTTGATGCGATGTAGTGTCTTTCCCTGGTTCGAATTAGTCCAATTCTTGAACTAATTCCTTCTGAGTTTTGGTCTATTATGTGTATTTTTTTTTTCCGGATATGTGATACTTTATATTGTAAATAGAATGAAAGAGAATATGAGAACAACAAAGATCTAACGGTGGGGTCTATTATTACAATTATAAGAAATGGGTTGGCAGAACTTTTTCTGCTTTTTATTATTCGACACTTATATTTCGGTTAAATTTTTATCTAAATTTTGACTTCAATTTGCTAATTGACTAAGAACAGTCCCACTTTGAATTGTGCCAAACGAATTTTTAATTAGCTTACTAAAAATATTTTAATGCTGCATCAATCGATTTTATGATTATAACATATTTTATAATAAACATTATAGGGATTGAGTTGTAATTGTGTAGTCGATAAGTTAATGGGTTTGAACCCAATTAGTGTCCTACTCTGATAGAAATTCTGAATCCTCACTGTGTATATCCTATGTAGTTCGCACCCAGTTCTTGTCCCTTTTTTACCACTAGGTCCGCGAGTTCATTTTGGTCCCTTGGAATGTAATGGCACTTAAATTCATCTCCAAATCTGGAGAACGGACCTACTTTTAGGTTCAACGAGCTTCTGACTGTCCGATCTATCTAGAGATCTGTGCGCACGAAAATTAAAGCAGTGCGTATGAAATTTAAATCAATGTGCACGGAATTTAAAGCATATTGAACGGTGATTAAGTCCGTCGAACCAAAGTAGGTCCTACTCTCAAGTCCTAAATTTGACCCGCTTCCACACTTCATCGCACTCAGCGCAGTGGCGAGGCTAGGATTTGAGATAGGGGTAGGCAAAAATCGAATTCAGGTTCGAATAAATTAACGAGTTTGGGTTTGGGTTTGGGTTTGGGTTTGGGTTTGGGTTCGGGTTAGGGTTCGGATTCAAGACACAACTAAAAAAAATAACAATAAATATATTAAAGGTTTCAATCAATTTTCTAAGTACCAAATTTTCTATCGAATTTACCGAAATTTACCCAAATTTTCTAAGTTTCAATCAATTTACCAAAGGCGCAGAGCGAGGGCGCGAGGCTACAGAGGCAGGGCAGCACAGTGGCGGGCTGGGCGGTTGGCTCTAGTGAGTGCCTGAGTGGCAATGTTGTAAAATGCAATTTTGTTCATACATGCGGAAAATTACTACATACCGCATAAGCAGTCACATATGCAGATTTTAATGCAGACTTATATATGCAGATTTTAAACTACATATTAATTTATTTTCACTCAAAACATGCAATATATTCTCATTAAAAATAACTTGTTGTTGGGTTCGGACTGTTCAAACCAATTGATTAAGTCTGTTGAGGTTTGACTGTTCAAACCCATTTATTTGCTTAAGATGCGGAAAGAACGTAAAACAAAAATTTTACTTCTAACTTAAGCCAAGAATTAAATAAGGTACGTCAGGAAACTTTCCAAGGCGATCCACCTTCATTATTTCTTTGACATCAAAATCCAATTTAATTTTTTTACATATTTACTCCATGATTGATTTCTAAAACTTTAATCTATTTACAAATTAAATAGATTAATATAACATATTTATACCTTGTTTCCAAATTATAATTGGAATACAGCAGACTGAGAAGATCGAATCTGACGAACGTCTTACTTCAGAGTATCGAACGTCTTACTTCAGAGTATCAGACGTCTGATACCTCTATCGGTTATCCACCAGGACTAACCAGAGAGCGGTTTATTTCTTTTGTCAGAAATACTGTAAACCGCGGAATTTATGCAGAAACACAAAAACCGAGAAAAGGACAAAATAGGTATATTTACGACTCGTAGTTATTCAAATAGAAATACCGCAACTTTCGCAAATATATTATTTCCGAATCTCGAAAATAACCGTAACCGAGAAAGAGACAAAATAGACTTATCGATTCGATCAGTCAGATCAGATACGATACAAGTGAATTGGCAAATTTTTCTTTAGCCCTGCCCTTCTATTTATAGAAAAATCAAACAGGTTGGCCGATTACCGGAATATCCCTAAAGTTTGATATATTTACAACTATGCCATTATGAATGGCGGTTGATTTTATTAAAAACCATCAAAGTCATGTTAAAACTATCAAAGTCAAGTTAAAAACCATCAAAGTTATATTTTAATTAAACTGCCGTATGAATCTTGATATTTTAATATTTTAAATCAAACCATCAAAGTTAGATTTTGATATTTTAATAAAATATCAAATGGCAGCAATCATAACTTTGATAGTTTTATTTCATACCGACATGAATTTAATATTTTAAATCTAAATCAAATATATATAATTGTTCTAAACAATTATATTTCTTAGGGTTCAGTTTCGGTTCGATTTCGGTACGGTTTTATGCAACGCATCGAGTACGCTCATAAATTAATCGTTGTTTCTGCTTGTCATCTTATATGACATATATAATTTAATTATATCATGAACCATCTTAATATTAATTATAACCAATTTATAATTAATCAGTAAGATTCTCCGACTAGCTCCTATACGGTGTGACCCAATAGGATCTGTATTATGTTGGTAAATAGAATTAAAACCATTTTAACTTCTATAATCATAGGAGGCATTTGACATCTGCACTATGACCATCCAATTACACAGATGATGCTGTACTGTACAATATCACGATCCAGTAAACTTTTTACTCGTGTTAATTCTTATGTCTCACAGTATGAGATCAGTTTCAAGGTAGGTGCGTGTCATCCTTGCAAACTTAATCTTTTCTTGATCTTGAGCAAATTATCAAATATAATTATTCTTGTAATCATACCGCTAGCAGATAATCTTACTCTATCAAGGGGCCCAGTGATATTGTAACTCGTATAGAGATACGAGGGACAATAGTACTTTTGGTAAACCATCACTACCTCAACTAAGCTATGTATACCGAAGAGCTACCGTTATAACTACGTTTTATCGACAGCGTTAGATAATAATCACACATATACATCTCTTAGTAGGAAAGATGAATACCTCATACTTTAGAACTTAACACTGAATGAAAATATTAATGACACGTACACAATTCCATTTAATATTTCATTCGGGGTCTGTCAAATACCATATTCCTGGAACATGTATCTATGTGATTAAAATGACATCTCTTGTCAGTGGTCTGTAAAACTTGACCATCTTTTAATCCACATACTAACCTTGTAACAGTAAATTAGTGTTCCTGCTAATTACCTCGGTTAGAGACTTTTAAGAGTATATATCATCTATATTATGAAGTTTCACAATTCCAGTTATTGACTCTAGTCAGATAAATGAATGATTCATAAATTTAATAATACTCAAGGTAACAAAATGACAGTTTATTAATCACTCAATTCATGAACAAAATATATATGATACTATTATCATATTGATTGACCTCTAGATTATTATACTAACACTTGTGTCACATGTCAGAGGAAATAATCACATCGAATTCCAGCATATTAAAATCATTCAGTGAATTGGGTCTGAGCATAATCTAAGCAGGGGCATTGATCCTAAAGTAACTCACTAAATTAACCAGATGCAAACAATTTTTTGACACTCAGTGATAGAGATGCAAATAATTACATGATTAAAAATTAACATGCCTCTTTAAACTGGAAATATGCAATTTTCATGCGAAACCGCATATATGAGATTGCATGAAGATTTTCATGCGAAATCGAACTGCATAAGCATATACGGCCGCATGAACCGCATTTTACAATACTACTGAGTGGTGACTAGCGTCTCCTTGCTGGCCTCTGGAGTCGGCGCATCTTGTGGCGGAATTGCGTTTGGTGGCGAGTGGCGTCGGCGTGTAATCCCCTTTGCGGCTCTACCTCTGGCGTCGCGCGTAATCCTCTCACTCGCGTACGGGCTTCAGTCACGAACTCACGATTCTATAGTTCAAAGTTTTAATTTTTTTTTTATTTCCATGTGCTTCAATTTGGACTTTGAGATAGGCAAGCCCATATTTTAGAGGTAGACAAATCTAAAAAAATACTCGGTTCTAATAAAAAAAAATTGAGTGGTAGACATCTGGGACAATGTGGCCTCGCCACTGACTCAGCGTGTGCCCTCCAGTCTGCATCAACCGGTGCAAAGCGGATGCTAAATTAGTCAGTACCTGATTATCAGTCAGGAGTTCACACCGTTTCAAACCGGTGGTGCAAAGCAGATGCTAAACTTGTCATCACTTTTTCAACAGTGATGTCTTTGACTCGGTCAATTGATGTAACAATGAACTAATGGCCTTAAACGATGTGTAACATCAATCTGAATTGACCACTGGGACCAAATAATACTAAATTAAATTCTCTTCTCGATGGATTACCATAAAATGAGAACAAAATTAAGGATCTGTTTAATTATGAGTTGTCAACAATTTATGTACTTTTCAGATCATAGGAACAAATATAGGTACGTACGTACTCGGCTCAATTACAGAAACATCGTATGTAAAAAATAGGTCATGTTGCCTAGAGGTGTCAACGGTATAAAACAGGTCGTCTGAAATTATTTTCATACTTTTACTCTTATCCGTACTCGTTAAGCTAAACGAAAAAAAATATTATCCATACTCGTCTTATCAAATTCGGTGCGGATTAAATAAACAGACTAAAAAATGCCATCGAATAAATATATATGAGCCATGAAAAAAAAACTATTCATATCATTCTATATAAATATATATCTTTATATATTATTTTCTAATTTTTTTTTGAAAACTTGGCAGTTGCTACCAAGAATTAAAATAAATGTGTTTATCATAACTCATCCTATATTATTACATCATTACATCAAAAGTTCAACTTCTCTGAAAAATACTACCCTCCCGAAACACCCTGTTATTCCCACAGTACCGACTCCAAAGTCTGGCCTCTTCCGCAGCCCGGCTTGCCACCATCCACGGTGTTAATTTGGTAGAATGGAAAATAACCTCGTTTCGTTGTCTCCAAATCGACCACAGTACGGCCATGAAGATTGTAGCCCAGCCTCCCTTGTGGTGCCCCGTCTGTTGGCAATAGTTCGGCCAAGATGCATCCCAGGTGGCCATAATTGAGAATTGAAATTGCACCAAGTGTTGGAACCAGCTCCAGACTTGCCGTGCATTGACACAGTCAAGGAAATTTTATTTTTAATTATTACCATATAGAATAACGGATAAGAAATAGCTTTTATCTGTATTTTTATCTTGTTATGTTAAAAAAAAAAAAAAAACTTGCCCATAACCGATAAGCTAAACGGAAAAACCTAACTAATATCCATTTAATCGAATACAGTACTGATCGGATGAATGAATAAAAGAGTGTCATTGACATCCCTACACGGGAAGCAGTTTATAATACATGAGAGGGGATTTTTTTTTAAACATTAAATTTTACATGGGAAACAAGGTTTTTATTAAATACACATTTATTACATTCATTCACCACATCTTGATTAAAAAAAAACATTCATTCACCACATATTGATTAAAAAAAACATTCATTCACTGCAATCACACGCCAAAGCATGTTTCTGGTATGAAAACGATAACTCTCCTAGAGAAGATACCCAGAATCCCATGATTTTAATCTTTTGATAGATTCTTCCTAAAAGTGTATTAATTATTAATTGCCTTTTTAAAGAGACCTCAGTACTCTCTTTCTCTAATGAAAATTATGATGTCAATATCACTTCTGGTTCATCTTGCCACAGCCGCCAAGTTGCCTGAATGCACGAAAGAATTCGACCGTCTTTTCACGGGGCGGCAGATGATCTTTTATCGCCGGTTCCTGTAGAAAATCTTTGATCCACCGAGCAAAATGCGGGAACTTAGTGTCATGACTTGCTTTGAAGCCTGATGCCTCCTCTGCCACCCCGAGCCAAAATGCCATCCATCCTATGGCTAAATCGGTGTATCCGATATGATCACCGGAGAAAAACTTCTTTCCTTCAAGTTCTTCGTCTAGAGCTTTGAGTTGCACTTGTAGATTCTCTATTGAATTCTCCTTTTCTTCTCCTTCCATGTGAAAGGCCTTCCTTACCTCTTCACGGCACTAAATAGAAATAAATAACAAAAATAAATAACAACTATCATCTATTCACCATTCAAGAAGAAATATTAATTATTTCTGCATTATACAAATATGAATAAATTTGTCACCTTGACATCAACAAAAGTGGCCCAAAATCTTGCCCGGGCGCGCTCATGCGGATCCACGGGCAAGATCGGCTTATCCTTCCATGTCTCATCGATATACTCCAAAATGACGAGCGACTCAACAATGGGTTTGCCGTCATGTACCAAAACCGGTACTTGTTTATTGATAGGATTGTACTCAAGTAGAGAAGAACTTTTATTAGAGAGATCTTCTTCTATATATTCATACTCAATTCCCTTCAATTGAAGAGCCCATTCGACTCGTCGAACCGCCGGGCTAGCCCACATGCCAAATAGTCTCACCTCATAACTAGCCACCATTTTTTCTATGTTATCTCGGAGTACTCTTTGTGAAATGAGAGGTGCAAGTGTTTTTTTTTTTGTGTGTGTTAAGCTTCAAGGGGGTTGGTATTTGGATGTATATATAGGGGAAAAAAAATGAAGGGGATTTGGAATGGATATCGATGGAGTGTGTATCCTTTTTTTTTTTTTTTGAAGTAGACGGAGTGTATCATTTCAGATTCTTATTTATTACATGCATTATATCGGAAAAGGAAGTTACAAATGAGAGGTAATTAATGAAAAATAACGCCCCAAATGATGATAAAAATTGTTTTCTTGTTTGATTTGCTTGGGTGTCAAATGGTTTTACATCCTTTGGTTGCAGTTGCCTCTAATTAATAATACAATTAAACCAATATTAATTTTGTCTCCCTTATTTTATTCTATCTCAATACGTCAGAACCGAATCTTCTGCCTTCTTGTGGGCAGAAAATTTTTGCCTCTAAAACCACTGCTTGGTGGATCTGAGACAAAATTATATGCAATATTTAAATATCAAAACTCACTCCAATCTCACTTGGCAGTGACTTTAGAAACAAGAATTTCCTATTCACAAAGAGACAGGTGATTCAGTTTCCAATACCAAAATGTCTCTTGACGAAAGGCAATGAATTTTCTGTTCACAAAGAGACAGGTGATTCGGTTTCTAATACCAAAATGTCTCTTGACGAAAGGCAACGAGTATATCTTTTCCTCTTTTTTTTTTTCCTGAGAATTAATTAAAGTTGGAGCAACATATCTTAATCCATATCACTATCCATTAAATGCGTCCCCTAGTATTCTAGAAAGGCCGCCACAAATGGACTATTATATATGATGGCAACATTTTAAAGATATCTGCCGTGTGTGTAACAGTGCATACCAGTAATTAAGATTGTTCTAATAGCTTTTTTAAAGATTTTGCCATGTGTGTAATAGTGCATACTATTAATTAAGATTTGTTCTAATAGGCATTTTAAAATTTTATGTCATGAGTGTAATAAAATGTGCTTGGAGATCAAATTATATATATTTTTTGAATTTTTTCTTACCATTTATTAAGTCAGTTTTAAAATCGCTGTTTTCAATCATTCATAATTTTTTTACTGTTTATTAAAATTAGCGATTTTAAAACTGGCTAAATAAATAGTAAAAGAAATTGAAAAAATATAAAATTTGGTCTCCAAGCATATTTCAATATATAGATCACATCTAACAGTTTGTATCGGTCATTTGAACTTTGAAAATCGAAAAATCAATTGATTGCACCATGACTCCGGAACAAACATTTTAATATTAGCCAACCTTTCTCTCTCTCTCTTTCTATATATATACACACACACACGATATTGAAATTAGTTTAGAAAGATTGTTATAATTGCTGATGTGATAAAAAAATTTATTATCTGCAATTTTTGAGATGGAAGATGCTTTAATACTGAATACTTGTGTTAAGGTTTAGATTGGTGGAAAAATAATATTTGTATTTGAAAGGAATCAGCCGTAATTGAACTCGTTGCTGTACCCTCTTGTTTATAAAAAAAAAACAAAAAACAAAAACAAATTCAATATTACTTTCGTCTTTGTAGCCAAACCATAAAAAAAAAAAAAAATCAGGTGACAAGGACGGAAACACTGTATCCTGGCATCCTGCTCGTATCATTTTAGATTCGCATTTCCCCACCTTACTTTCGAGCGATAACGACACCCCTACTACTGCCGAATTCGCAGGATTCACATCTCTTACCATCTGAAGCTGAGTAATATTGTTCCAAAAATTCATGCCTTTTCAAATCCAACCGTCTAATATTTTTGTATATGTATCTTGAAGCAATTTATTTTTCTGTGCACGAATCTCAAAACAATTCAACGGTTAAATTTAGAAAAGTAGGAATTTTAAAAAGACAGTTGACATAAGAATCGCTAGCAGATTCGGATCCGAATTGGCATCCTCTGAGATTTCTCAAACTTTGCGTTACTTTAGAGAAAATCCTAACCGTTTAAATAGATTTGCACGAATCTCAAAGTAAAAATAATTCTGCCCCTGCGCTGATGCGCTATCCCCGAATAGGCACCGAACAACACATCGATCACGCAGAAATTTATTCAGAGGATACGCAAAAGTTGGAGTAGGATCTCCTGTGGCGGTTGATAAAATTCTCATAGAGAAACGAATCAGAAAAGGATCCTGACAGGCGCAATAATAAATACCATAGTGACAAATCAATTATTCGGATTCGGTTCGGCGAGATCAAAAATTCGTAATTTGAGAATAATTCGGGTATAATTCGGGAATAATTCGGTATTATTCGGATCAGAGATCTCAGTTCTGTAAGAGAGAAAAAACAAAAAAATAACCAAAAAAATAAAATTCTGGAAAAAATTCGTAAAATTCAGGAATAATTCGTAAAATTCGAAAATTATTCGAGAATTATTCGGTCAAAGTTCGGTCAACCGAATAATTCGGCATTTGGTTCGGCATCACCAAAAAACCGAATAATTCATGAATAATTTTGAAATTTTTCGCAAATTTTGTCACTATGATACGCAATAATAAATACAATTATTTTATCTATAGTAAAAAGGTTACATTGGATGCCATTGCCCATCAAGTTGCAGGTCCGTATTCGCTGTAATTTATTACTATGAAAAGCATAATCATTATATTATTAAGCAATTGGAATGCGCCACCAATTAAATTTTAGCAAGGATTAAATGTCTTCTGTCTTTCATGTTTTTTTTTATTTTTTATCTCAGTTTCTTATTTTGGTTTTTAAAGTAAAATAATTAATTTTAGCAACGAGTGATACGTTTACATGCTAAATATATAAATGTTTGAATTTATTTAGTACAAAGTCAAACAGTCACAGAATAAGATATGAACCCCTCAATCATTTTAAAATAGTTAGTTATTTACTTGCCTCAATCATGTCTCGTATTCTTATCTCAATTTTCAAAGTTCAAACAGTTGATTTTGAACCACTCAATATTATCTCCATATTAAAATGTGTTTGGAGATCAAATTATTATTATTTTTTGAAATTTTTTTTACAATTTTTTTTTATAAATGTACAAATTTTTTATTTTTGAATGGTACATAATCTTTTGAAAACAATCATTTTGTACATATCTAATAAAAAAAGGACATGATAACAGTCCCTCAACTACAATCACCCAATAGTCTCCCAACTCAAATGGTCAAAGACCTTGACAGTTAGACAACTTTTGACGCCTACCGTATTCAAGAAAGTCAGTACCAAGAACTTGCTTTTGGTCTAGTGACAAAGACACATGGCTCTCATGTAAGAAGTCATGGATTCGAAACCTACAAAGTGGGAAAATCTTCTATAATATACATAAGAGTTTGAAAGTGTATTGGATGGCTTGATCCCCAACCTATGATTTAAAAAAAAAAAAGTCAGCACCGATCGGATTAAAAGAAATTAACACGAGTGTTCCAGTCTTAATAGTGTTTGACCCAAGTCTTAACACTTCTTCTAACAAATCTTAATAGTGATATCTGTTTTTTCTCCTAATTGCCTCCAAGCCAAAAAAATAATATTATTTTCACTTGTTTTTTTTCCCTCCAATAATTCTCGTCTATTTTTCTGACGATATGTGAGAAATTTTGTGAATCTAAAACTACGAACGTTTTCTACTCGATTTTCTCTTTCAAATGAGATATGTTATATAGTACTTTTGAGTTATACTCGTGTTTTTTTTTTTCAAGATTTTATACCTTACATTGTAAGTCTTAACAGTGTTTCTCACAAGTCTTACTAGTGTTTTAGTAATCCTTAATAGTTATTTTAACAAGTCTTAATAGAGTTTCTAAAAACACTTATTTCATCTTGTAAATCGTCGAGCACGATGAGGTTGGAAGCGGAGGTAGGTGGTCAACGTCGGAGAGGCATTTGCAATTGGATATGAGAAGAGGAGGAGGAAGAAGAGAAGACTGATGAAATGGTGGCCACGGGCCGCAATTAAGATCTTTTGTGAGAGGATATTGCGGTCGGAGTGGAGGACATTAGGAGACAGAAGGTCTGATGACCATGAACTTTTCTCTTGATAAAATAGTAAATAATTCTAAGAAATCTAAATTTTGATTACTAAGTATATTTTAATACGAAGATCATATTGAGATATTCGTACAAATTGATTGGATTTTGAAAATAAAAATAGAAAACGTGAGACAAGAGCGCAAAAAACAACGGAGAATTTTAATCCTACTGCTGGACTTTTTACCTAGTAGAGAATATAACTTTTAGAAAATCACAACAAAATTTTCTCTTGATAAAATAGTAAAAAGTTCTAAAAATATATAAATTTTAGTCACCAAGTATATTTTAATACGAAAATTATATTGAGAAATTCGTACAAATTGTTTGAATTAAAAAAAAAAAGGTAAGACGAGAGCAAAAAACAACGGAAAATTTTAATCCTACTCCTAAACTTTTAACCAAGTAGAGAATATAACTTTTAGAAAATCACAATAAAAGTAACCTATTACAACTGTCGAATGTCACTCCCTATGATATTCTTTGATTCTTTGAACAGTATTTGTCAATTATATGCAGATTCACTATCATTCATTGAACTTAATTTGGCACAACACGGATTGTTTCAAACCAATATAATTACAGGGATTCTCTATGATTCATTGAAGAGAACCTGTCAATAATAGTAGATTCCCTATGATTCTTTGAATAAACCAATACAATTACTTGGATTTCATATGAACATTTACTCAAAACTGCTGCAATCATCTATGTTATAATTATTTTAAGGCTTGTTTTGCATTGAAAACTTGTATAGTAATGAAAATTTTTTAATATGGAAATGAAATGTTAATTTGTTAATTCTCAAGTTGAAAAAATTCAGAAAAAATATAGAATGTATGTAGGTGCACATGAGTACATGAGATTTTTTAGAAAGTTGTTTTTTTTTTTTTTTCTTTATAATTTAAAGTTTTGTTAAAGAAGTTACATTAGTATGAAATATTATTAAGCGCATTAAAAATTATTTTTTTTAACAGAAATTGCTCGCTTAATTTTAAATGAAAATGCTTACTATTAATATTCACTGTAAAGAGCAACAAATAATGATTAATAGTAATTGTAAAGCTAAAACTGAACACATCAAATATATTTTTTAAATTTGATTCCGAGCAGTAAAGCAACAAACAATCATCACTTCTTTTTATTAATTAGAAAGCAACACCGGTTCCCTAACATCTCCAGTGCCTAGGGAAAAAAAACCATAGGTGGGAGAAAGAAAAATTCCACAGCTAAAGAGGTTAGGAATAGGAAGAAAAAAAAGAGTTGATAATAGTTTCCGCACTATAACTACTATAACTATTTAGTGAGATTGTAAAAATTCTGGCACTGAATTTTTTTTAAGATATTTATACGTATGCACGGAAGTATGTATATCTATGCACGGATATATTTATACGTCATAAGGTGAACAATTTTTACATAAATAATTGTTTTTCCAACCAATTCTTTCAAGCGTACCCACATTCTAAGTACCTGTTGGGAACCACTCAAACTACATGATGTTGGGCATACACGTTTTTAGAGGTAGATTTTGTTTTTTTCCGTTCAATCTTATCCATATTTTTGACGATACGTGAGGAACTTTGTGAATCTAAAACCATGAATGTATTCTAAGTAATTTTTTCTTTCAAATGAGATAGGATGATGTACTTTCGATCTCGTAGTCACGTAAGTATTTTTTACATATGACACTGGATGTCGACGTCTGAAAGTATCATATCAAATATTGCAAGTATTTATACCTATGCACTGAAATATTTATACCTATGAGGTCAACTATATTTGCTAGAGGAAGTTTGACGCGGAGACGATTGGGGAAGAATACGGAGATATGGGGTTCCCAGTACTTCATTAGAGGGAGGTTGATGTGGGAAAGATTGGGAGACTGAAAAAATGACGATCATAACAAGTTACGCATCAAAGTATTAATATCTTATTTTTCAAGTATTAATATATTATTTTCTAAGTATTTATATCTATGAAGATTAACACGGAGATTAGGAAAGAGGGACCATAATACAACATTTCTCTAATGTTACTGGGGGATTTTGGGGTACTAGAGTGTGGAGACTAAGAATTATTCGGAAGAAAACTATTGTGTAGTTTGTCGGAATATTAGAGTTCGAACAAAAAAAGTGGGGTTTGTAGGAATATTAGAGTTCAAACAAAAAAAAGTGGGGTTTGTGGCTCATTTGTTTATCGAACTAGAGTGTGAAACTATACGTAGCTTGTGGGAATATTAGAGTTCGAACAAAAAAAGTGGGGTTTGTGGCTCATTCGTTTATCGAACTGATTCAGAAGTGAGCAAGCTGCGAACCGCATGGTTTTTTACCACCCAATTGACAAAGAGTTGAGCTAGACGTAGCTCGTGACTCATTTGTTTTTAAAATGAGCAAGCTATAAGCGAACCAGTATGAAAATTTGAGTTATAAAAGTGCCACATGGATAAATTATTTACCCATGAACCCATTTTTTTTTTCACAAATTTCCATGTAATGCACCTTTGTGTGCATTTATTCCTTTAATTTTAGATTGAATAATTTATATCAAAGACGATCGTCCTTTGTTTAAGAAAAATAATACTAAAGACTGTTGTACAACTAATATTGAGTGTTTTGCATAGTACAAATCAGTCAGTATTTTGACTTCATATTTTTATTTTTAAAATTCAAATAATTGATCAAAACCACTCAATGTGATGATCGGTCATGATCCAGGATTTCATTTTATCATCCATAAAATTCATATTAACCTCCTTTTTATCAATGAATAGATTTCGATACTCTGTCCCCAAAAGATTTTATCAATGAAATTTCTTTTGCTTTGTTAGATATAAAAAAAATTCATTTTTGATTGGATAACAAAAAAAAATTAAATCAAAGGAAGTTCTCCCTTCTAAAAATATAGTAACAACATCTAAAGAAATAATTTAAAAAATAAATAATAAATAGAAATTTAGAATTCTAATACCAACCTTTCTAATCAATGAGATTTTTTGTTCCTAGTAAATGTTGAAAGTCAAGCTACCCAACTATTTAAAAAAAATTTTACATAATACCCTTCATTTTCAAAACATAAAACAAAATATCACCCTCTCAAAATTCTAAACAAAATGCCCCCGTGGGCCCCATATTTTCCCTCTATTCACCTCCTTGATCCCACTCCTTTCTATTTACTCCCCTTCATCCATAACACATTTTTCCAAAGTTTTCTCTCAGGACATTTTTTTATTCAACTCAAAAAAGAAAATAATATTTTTGAAATTCTTGTGATTTTCACATGTTATATTATCGACTGAGACTGATGTGTGTATAGCTGATGCTTAAAATTAAATTTTAAATTTACTATATCACACTAGCATTTCTATTTTATGTTCTCATCAACATGGTTATATTTTTAAAATATTGTTCTATAAATAACTTAATTAATTATTTTGCAACATCGGTGGTTAGCTTATGTATATTGTGTATTTCATTTTTTTTTTTGATTGATTAAAACATGTTTTCAGCATGTTTGCTTGAAATAACTACAAAAAAATTACTAAAATAACTATTAAATATTTATATATAGAGTACTGAATATATGGTCCATAATATGTTAATGGAAAATATTAATGTGTTATTGGAAGATGGAAGAACATTTGCAAAAAAACAATGAATTTAAAATAAAAAATATATATCTAGTTGAAAAAGAATTAGCAGCAAATTTTTTAAAAGAACTTTACATTTATAAAAAAAATATACTTACATTGTTTTAGTTACACGGAACTAAAAAAATATTTACATAACTAGTAAGTAAAATTTTGAAATATGTATCTAATTATAAAACATAACAGATAAACATTGACGTGTACACAATAAATGTTAAAGGAACTGTAAATCTAGAAATGTTATAATGACATTGTACTTGTTAAATCAGACAAAAAGAAAAATTTACAAAAAAAAGATGAATATATATCGAAATAATTGGGGATGCTAACATTAATTTCGGTTATTTTCATATCCAACCAGTCATCTGTAAGATAAAGTATATTCTCTGCAACAAAAGGAAAAACATACAACGTTTCTTTCTGATTTTAGCAAATAAAATTTTACACTAAATTTTTTTTTTCTAAATATTAGTTATAAAAGATTAAAAAAATGATTCAAATTGTGAATGAGATCATATTTGTATTTTTAATTTAAACAAAGAATAGAGGAGAGTAAATAGGGAAGAGTGGGAGGGGGTGAAGAGAGGGAAAATACGGGGCCCACAAGGACATTTTGTTAATAATTTTTGAAGAATGGTACTTTATTATATATTTTGAAAAGAAAGGGCATTATATAAAATTTCCCAACTATTTAATATTCATAAATAATTATTTTTTGTGGCTTTTGAACCTGTGATCTCCCATAGAGAGAGCATTGTTTTTGCCACTATACCAAATATTGGTTCTCAATGAAATTTTGTCTTTTAGAAAAAGTTAAATGTTTCTTATGAAAAACAAAACCACAAAGGTGTTTTTTATAAAATGGTGGGAGAGTGATATTTCTCACCACACTTATAGTACGGTGGGGCAATTTTCGGACCTAGCCACAATTGTAGCACTGGTTGAGTGGGAAACTGCCCTCTAATTTCACACTGCACTATTGGTACGGTGGAGATTGTTTTTCGAAAATCCATCCGAATGGTTATATTTCTAATAAGATTAAATTTTTTTTCTAAATAAAATAAATGCTAATATTGCCGTCATAGATTCCATAAATTGTGCTTGTTAAAGTCACAATAAAAGAGAATCCAAATTGATCTTTGAAAAATACTGAAAGGAGTTGAGGGTTTGACATCATGTGGCAGGAAAACAAGGTAGAAAAGTACTTCAAAAGATGTAAAATAAAAAATCTATAGCTGTAGTTCTTATGCGTTGAGAAGTCACTTTTATTGATCTTTATCATTTTAGGATCTCACCGACAGATAAGACATTATATAAGTTTCAATTAAATTAAGAGCTGAGCTATACAAATTTATTATTGGTACCTCTCTTTTGAGTCTCACTGCTTACGTAAGCTAGCCCCATAAATCGAATTCATGGTCGCTTCCATTTTTGTCTCTGCTGCTCCTCCATACTTTGTATGGAGCATTAATGACAAATTATTAATATTTGTCTTTTAAAAGTAAAGATTTTCAGACGGAATATGTGTTTTTCCTTTTATAAATTTTTGTCCAATTTTTCTTTCTTTATGTTTTTTCCTTTTTTTTTTTTTGCACCCTTTGATTTTGTAACCGTGTTCGGCACAATCTTCTTAGGATTCTTTAGAGCTCCTTAAAAGCTAAGGAGTATTAAGCTTGCCAAAAATTTGCTCATTTGTAAAGTTTAAAACTACTTTTTTAAGATTTCTTTTGCACACATTTCATTCTATATGGTTTAAGGATTTAAAGCTCCTTAAAAAAACTAAGCATGCACTTTCTTAATTTTTTTTATTGCCGAACAACTCTATTTTAGCGGAGCTTGAAATTTAATTCTACCCAACTTGTCGAACACTACTATACTGTTTGACTATACTGGAAAGTGGAAAGTGAATATAATAAATACAAAGAAATCACTTAATTCTAAGAAGAGGTAAAATGTAAACTAATTTTTTTTGATGTTTTATTTGACATTTTCTTTGTATAAAAGTATTTCTAAAGAACAAGATATCACTAATATCATTCTAAAAAATTCCACTGTTTATAAATTATTTCCTTTTCGAAAAAAAATATCACTTTGTTTTTCCCTATAGGACAATTAATCATAATACCTATAATAAAATACCCTTGTTAGATGTCAAAAATAAAATATCATTGAAATAAAATACAATTTATTTTTTCGGCATGCATTTGATGGATATCAATTGATTTAAAAATTATACCAATTTTATCCCCAATCAATCTAAACTATACATAATACTTGTACAATTTAATCTTATCGGTTGTCACATTTATCATTTTACCTTAAGTCGCTTTAATTGAAATATTATGGCATAAGAATTTACCGCTACTTTTTTATCGTCAATTTATGGTTATCCGTGTGATAGAGATTGTCATTATTTTGCTCTGGCCAATAGAATCAGAGGCAGCCCCTACCCAAAATCAACGCAAAATGGATCCAATATTTGATTTTATCCGAATATGTCTTTTCATAACATGTCTAAAATATTTGATTTTATCTGAATCGGACATGTCTAAAATATTTTACTGTTATTAGAGATTTAGCACTTCTCAATTCCGTAATAAAATTGAGCTTGTTCTTCGTCGAGTTTATCCAAAATAATGTGCCATGTATGAATGGGTTTGGATAAGAGCACATATTTTTTTAGATAAATTGGATTGGATTAGGCGTATAACAATTCTTATTTTAATTCTTCTAGGATTTTTTTAGTGCTCCCACTATTCCGAAACTGTATATATGATTGTTATCTTTTTTCTAAATTTTGGCATTATAGTTTGAGCTCAGAAGCTGGTTCGAATTTGATTTGTTAAGAATTTGAACTAGCTTATTTGGTTGTTAATTGACCGATCTTTATAAAATTATTTATCTCGTCTACCTCATTTTTTTTTCTCATGAACCCACAACAGAAATTAAAAAGAAAAAAAAAATCTATATTTGGGAATTTCTTTTAGTGTTTTTTTTTTTCGGGAAAACATTCTATTAGTGTTTTATTCTCCTTTTCATTTGATGAAACATTGTATCAATGAATTAAACTACTAAAAGTCTACATCAGCAGTTGCTATTAATCATAATATTCCGAAAAGAGTTACATCATTTATCTTGGCTCATCTCTTTTTTGGAATTGTTTTTTTCTAAGTAGATAGCGAAAATAGAGAATCTAAAATTTGAGGAATAAAAGTTCTGTATGCAGTATGCCTATTTATCCTAAAATTTCTATTTATTTCCTTTCATATCAAATTTCGTTACTTTTGGAAGGGAATGGTTTTGCTTACCCAGACAATCTCTCCGAGCTCACACCAACCTCGTTTGTGCGAAGGGTGAATATTATTTAGCCAAGGGAAAAATTAACTGTGGTAAATAAGATTTAGTGTAAAGTGGTTGGCAAATCGAACATTTAAAAATTAAATGCAAGGGGACAAGGGTAAAATAAATGCATGAACCATGAACGAACAATTTGGTCTTCCAGCGCAGTTTAAAATGGAGATCAATTTTTAAGATTTTAAAGACGAAGATAAGAACATGAGGGCACAAGTGAGGCATAAAACACGCAAGACATTCAAATCCTACTCCATATACAAATCAATAATGGAAGCTACTAAATTATAATTCAGTGTTCTCATTATTCTCAATTATGGAAATGTAACGCAATGAACACAAAATGTAGGCAGCAGTGCAAAAGATCCTTTCCTTTGGACAGCAGCCTGACAATTATGCTCTTTTCACAAAATACAGAGGCAATGCTTTAAAATAGCATCTTATTACAAACAGTTGCTTAGGTATTACCTCCGAACTATATAGATTACAGAAGCAACAACTACAAAGCACCACAAATACAAACACTCCATACATGCATAGAAAAAAAAATATCATGAATGAATAAAAATATCAAGCCTATCTATATATAGCTACAAAACAAAAGAGAGGTCTAAATTTATTTTATTTAAAATAAATGGTCCTTGCAAAACAATGAAATTGTCAAGGAGACCATGATACAAATTTTCGTGGATTGCTTAGTGTGCAGCATCTCGGCTATAGTACTCATCTAGGGTTTTGGCAGGGATACGATGGAGTAGCTCACGAGGGAAGATGCGTAGCAGCGTCCAAGCCAAATCAAGTGACTGGAAAATGTTACGGGTGTCATATGCACCTTGCGTCACGAATTTCCTTTCAAACTTTTCAAGGAACTCTAAATACAGCTGTATATATAAAAAATACAATTCATTACATTATGACTAAATGACCCGAAGAAAAGAGAAACAAGAGATGCCTGAACAAAGAAGTGTTAAAAAGGCTATGATTACTACACTTTCACATAAAGCTGCATTTAATAGATCAAATGATTGAAGACAAGGGCAATTTAATGTGAAGTCATAGAAAACCTCTCAAAAAATTTGTACACCTACCACATGAAAGATATCATACATAAACTTGCTAATTCTCTGTACTCAGATGGGGTCAAGGAGGGCAAATAGGGTATTATTTGAAAAATAAAACAAGGTAAAGGTGATGGCTTTCGTGTCTTCCAGATCTATGGGAGATATTTCTAATTACAAAAGGGTATACATGATATATTTAGGTTCCACTGGTGCATAAAGAATACTTTAGTAAATAAAAGCTGGTAGCATCTAAATTCAATCCATTCAAATTGGACAGAAAAACTGTATTCGTCAGCTCCAGCACCAAAATTGTTGGTTTAAGACTGCCATTTAACTTTCATTTATTGGTCACCCATGCATTTCTTGCATGCATGAGCGTGTGTGCATGTGCGCGCGTGTGCGCGTGTGTGCATGGATGTGCGTGTGTGTGAGATAGTGATAGTCAGAGAGAGGGAGACAGAGAAAGAGAGAGATAGACCAGATCCTCAGATGAGAGAGCCTCCTCTCCTACCACAGCTTTCATGGCTTGAACATCCTTTCCAATAGCATAATTAGCATATAACTGCTTTGTTGAATCACCAAATGAATAAAAAGAGTTCTAAAAAAGAATATTTAAATTTAATAAAAAATTAAAATAGTAAATAAATAATTGTGAAATTAATAAGACCTGATTGGACACATCAGAATGGTCACGCCGAGTCATGCCCTCACCAATAGCACTCTACAAACAGAAACAAAAAGTTTTGTTCAGTTAGATATTATTGATTCTTAAAGTCACTATAAAACATACTGAAAAGAAACTGAAATTATCTTATGTTCTTACAAATTTAATCTCACCTTCATCAACCTGGAGAGAGATGGAAGGACATTGATGGGTGGGTATATCTGAAGATATATATCACCATAGTTATATATTAGTGACTATAAGGAGATTAAAAAAAAAAAAAGGAACCTTACAGGATACTGCTGACTTGAAAGAGATAATTATGAAAAATTAAGAGAATTGAACAATGAGGAAGAGTACCTGTCTGTTCTGAAGCTGCCTATCAATGTAAATTTGTCCTTCAGTAATGTAGCCAGTCAAATCGGGAGTTGGATGTGTAATATCTATTCAATAAAATAGTTTTTCAGCACATGCCTAGTGTTCAGTCTTTTGCACATCCTATACAAATCTAGCAATTTAAATTCAAACTGCAAAACCATCTATTTCCTGTACAAGCAAGGACCGGTGTGTCCAATAAAAAATTGACACATGCTCATTTTAAGGTAAATTTCAATAACTTTCCACAATGATTTGATGATTAAAAAACTGATTGAAGGAAGCCTTTCATGATAAATAATAATTAATTAAGATTAACTCCAAAAAGAAAATCTTCTGTATGAATCAAAACAAAGGGGAGATGTATAACTTGCTACTGATGGATGATAACATGATGTTAGTGTTATCATCTAAAACAAACTTTTATAAGCCTAGCTTTGCATGTGTGTAGTGTTTCTCACAATATCGATAAAAAGAGTCTAATCAATTAATACTACAGAATAAAGAGTCACTTCTAATCTTGCTACATATGAAAGGGCGGGGCCAAGTGCAGTTAGGGGTGGCAGGTGCCATAGCAGGGCTCATTTTTTGTTCCAAAAATGTGCCTCCTTTGGAATGATTTTCTTAGAAAGAACTGTAAAAATATGCTGGTAGTTCAAATAATGGTAAAGTTATGCCCCAGCCTGAATTTTTGCCCAATCCTATGACATATCCTGGCTCCGCCCCTTGTGCATATGAAAAAATACATCACATACATTTCCTTTCCAGATTTCATAAATAAGAAATAGGAAAATTATACTGAGCTTCTTTTATCATATCAGTTTACATCACCCTGCCTAATTTTGAAAAATCTATATTTTTCTTATCTCTCATAAGAAACAGAAAGATATGTACCATCATTAGGCATTGTAAGAATGGGGATCTGGGTAATGGAGCCACTTCTTCCCTCAATACGACCAGCTCTCTCATATATGGTAGCCAGATCAGTGTACATATACCCAGGATATCCACGCCTACCTGGCACCTCTTCTCTTGCAGCAGAGACCTATATATAGTAGTTTAGATAAACATGCATTGGGGATAAAGGAAATCTGCTCTGGTCAAGCAACTAAAAGACTGAAAATATACTAATAGGAATTAGGAAATCATTATGACAACAGAAGCTTTGTTTTACTAGTAGCAGAAACACCAAAAGTAATGATGTTTCTTTTGCTTATATTGATATTGTCGATTTAATACTGCACAAATTAGTTACCAATACATACTTGGCTACCTCTTAGTCTAATAAATGTATCAGGGCTTAAATAAGGTACCAAGAGTTTAGTTACAGACTTAGATATGAACTGTCAATTAGAAAAAACATTGACAGCAGTACCATCCTGCACAGATACAGTACAAGTTTGGTGCAGTATCAGTATCCATAAGCTGGTATGGAAATGTGGTAACAGAGATCTTTCTTTTGGAGCTAACTGAATTTATATTGTCTAAAAGCAAGAACTAATGCACGTATGCATACAGAACCTAAGAATAATAAACAATAGGAACATAGCAAGCAATCCATCCTAAGCAATTATGTCAATTAAAACTACATTCATGGGGATTTTTGACAGAGTTATGCATCTAGTTACACACCTATAGATATATCAGGAGGAATTAAATGGATCAATAAAAACAACAGCTTGACAATTTAGTACCTCACGAAGAGCATCGGCATAAGAGCTCATGTCAGTCAAGATCACAAGAACGTGCTTCCCGCATTCATATGCTAGATACTCGGCCGTAGTCAGAGCAATACGAGGTGTGATGATACGCTCGATGGTAGGATCATTAGCCTAGAAATGATGCATCAAGAGTTTATCTTGTAAACTTTCTCCAGTTTTGATCTTTCCCAGGTTATAACTTATATAAGCAGTTAACTTCAGTAGGGAAAGTGAGCTGTAGTAACCCCATCCAAAACAATACTGGGTTCATCATCCAACCAATTTGTGGTACACACTCACACAGTATCGGACTTGACTGGTAAGGTAATGGGGTTTCATTGAGACCTAAAGCTCCCATTTTACATCTTGAGAAACCCCAAGCTCCTAGTTTGATTCTTCTTTTTTTTCTATTTTAAACATTGGCAGAAGCTGCCAAGTGATAGTTTGCTTCTTAAATCCTGTTTATTTTTTTTCTCAAAGTGTAAAGCCTCAATTACCAAAAAACTCAAAACAAGCAAACACAAGCTCTAAAAAGACAAAAAATAACAGTGCCTTTCTGGTAAAATACCTGATTGCAACCAAGTCAGTATCAGGCATGCAAATTGATGGTTGTTTGTAAAAAATGGATTACCAGATTCAAGAACAGTGTGACTCTCTCCATGGATCCATTCTCCTCAAAGTCACGCTTGAAGAATGTAGCAGTTTCCATGTTAACTCCCATGGCCGCAAACACAATAGCAAAGTTGTCATCCTCTCCCTTCTGCTTATCCAAAACAAAGAACAAACAGATAATAAAAGATGAAAGAGCAAAAAGTTAATCATAAAGAGGGTTTATTGTAAAGAAGTGCAAACTTCTCAAAACACCTGGAATTAATAAAAATTACGAGAATTTGGTGATACTTAGTAAATTACCTCAGTGCTGGTGCTGGATTTATCGAGTCTTTTGACGAGGCCAGCCTGGCGGCAGATTTGAGCAGCAATATCATTATGGGGAAGCCCAGAAGCAGAGAAGAGAGGAATTTTCTGGCCTCTAGCAATGGA
This sequence comes from Carex arenaria, assembly GCA_964058825.1. Lineage (NCBI taxonomy): Eukaryota > Viridiplantae > Streptophyta > Magnoliopsida > Poales > Cyperaceae > Carex > Carex arenaria. Next base: position 681,597 of record CAXKVW010001709.1, read on the forward strand.
GTTCATCACATCTATGGTTGAAATTCCTGTCTGGATCATTTCTTCTGGGTAAGTTCTCTCACTAGGGTTGATTGAACTCCCTATAATCCAAAATAGAGCATGGCAATGAGACTGTCTCTTCAGCAAAGATAATAACAATGCTTGCAACCTAATCTCATTTTTTTTAAATACATCATTGACATAACCATATACAGTATAGACCTGTGCCTACACCAGTACAGATTGTTTAACTTGGTTTCTGCTTTCCCTTTTAAAACAAACAACATATGCACCTTAGGCAATTTGCATATTCAGAATTTTGAAACATAGAATAGAGTTCAGTGGTTCTTCTCAGTAGTCAGCACATTGCTGGACATCAATAAGAAAAGCATTAATCTCAAGTATCAATTGACTAGAACAGTTACCAGAAATATCCAAGTAAGCCTCGGGTAGAATTGGAGGACCGTTATCAATGGGCTTTCCAGATCCATTAAAAATGCGTCCAAGCATGTCAAGTGAAACAGGTGTTTTCAACACCTAAAAGATAAAAGAAAACATAAATTAAAAAAATGTCAGTTCCAAATTAGCATAACATTTATAAAACAAGATACTTGTACTCATAGCAAAAGGAAGGACAGATAACCTCGCCAGTGAATTGAACAGTGGTAAACTTGTTGTCAATTCCAGAAGTGCCCTCGAACACCTATAAGCAACAAAACAGCTCAATATATATAACTCATGCTTATACGAAATTGAACCTCAGGCAGCCAAGACATTGTTCTTATCTAGCAGACCTGAACAACAGCTCTTTCTCCATCTACTTCCAGCACTTGACCACGTCTGGTGGAGCCATCACCGAGCCTGATATTTACAATTTCCTGATATTTTGGGCCCTGAAGCAAGAATTACACATTTAAAGAATGTTATAAAGACAGCTGTTTATGCAATCTTTTCTGCAATTATTAAAGTTAAAGTGATAACTATACTGAAATTTAAATTTTCCTTCTAGCAAAGTCAGATGGTTATGTACCTTGACTTTTTCCAAAATAACTAGGGGTCCAGCAACACCAGAAACAGTCCTGTACTCTAAAACAAAAACAAAAAAAGGAATAATTAGACAAATTTCTGCATAAGGCATCTCTTAAAGAAAAAAAGAACATAGATTAGAAAATAGAAAAAGGATAACTCAAATTCAGAACTTACCCATGCCCATCTCCAAGGTTCCTTCCTCCATGTCAGCACCACTCTTGGCAAAACCCATTTTTCAACGATAACCTATTATGTAATTTAACCACTTTGTGTTAGTTCTTAGGTAAAAATATCAAATTCTAGCCGAGTAAATGAGTTTGTCAGTTAGAACTAACAGATATCGAATTGGGAACAACAAGTTTTCCAAAGTTTATATGGTGCCTAGCTGGTACTGATACTAGAAATCATTGCAAGACATTTTAAATCATCAAACATGTCCTTTTACTGGTTGGAAATATCATTAGCTTTGAAATAGCACCAGTAACCATTATTTTGTAAAATTTGGCCAAAATCGAATAATCCCAATTTATTTAAGACAGTCAAAACTCTGTTAGATGTCACATTGAAATTGTTTACCAAAGCCACATAAATTAACAAAAATTTATATCAATATTATTTTGGAAGCAAAATCACCATATGGGAAAATTTGGTCATAAATGCAAAATTTCAATTTCATGCAGAAATTCCAAAATTGAGATAGACTCAGTTGGGAACAGTTCAAGGATCACGATAATCCCATCAGAACAGAAGTTGGGCAATAATTGCAATATAAACCACAAGAGGGATGGGTTCGGCCAAGACAAACACCCACCGAAATTAAATCAAGTTTCAAGACCATAAGCTCCTTCGACTCCCCCAATTTACTTAATCAAACCCCCAACAAGGTTCAATTCAGCCATTAATGGTGGATTCAGAGGAAATTGGAACAAAGAAGGGGATAAAAAAATAAATAGAGATCATATACCACGATACAAGGAATCAAGCAAGAGGCCTCAGGTCTCGTCGCCGGACACCACCAATGGATCAGCCTTATCCTCCGTTTACCTTCGTTCAAAAGCTTCTTAGTACCCGGGAGAAAAAAAGAAAAAGAAAAAGAAAAAGGGTTCCGATGAGTGCGCTAAAGGAGATGATATATGGTGAGAGACTTGAGCACCACTAGATGGTATAACCAGAGGGAAGAGAACAGCTGGTGGTCAAAAGGGAGAAGAGATGGCGCAGAGGGTTGCAGGATTGCAGCGCCAGGAACGAGAGAGGGTGTGTGAGAGAGAGAGAGATGCTACCGAAATTCCAAAGATTTAGAACAGAAAATCCATGTCCGATCAAAGATGGAGCTTACCTCAGATTCAAGGCAGACAGCAACCTGGAGATGTGTGTGAGAGGAGAGAGGAGAGAGATCGTGGACAACAAAAATTAGCACTGCAATTTAAAAATAATAATAAAAATAAACATAGAAAATTGGAAAGAAAGATATTTTCACAGGAAATTAATAGTGTCGCAATTATGTGTCAAAAGTATCACAATTTAATTTCTTAGCTTCATTCTTATATTTTTTTTTAATTCGTCAAACGGCTGTGATTAAAAGATTAATTTTCAGATTGAATGTCAGCTTTCTAATCAAATTATATATATTTTTTAATTGAATGTATCTTTTTTACGTATAAAAGTCTCAATTTAATTAGAGATGTACTCGTCATACATCTTGTCACATGTAATGTCAAGAATTGAGAAAATAAAATTAGCATTAAATTTTTGTTATCATATCTCTCTTCAGTTTTGATTCTACCATATCTCTCTTCAACTTTGATTGGCACATGAAGAGATTAATTTTTAATTTTGACAGATAACACATCTCATTTTTGAATTGCCTACTTCTTATTTATTTTTGGAAGATAACAAAAAAAAATATTATTAATTTATTTTCTAGCAACTTTTCACATTTAATTTAATTGAATTTTAACGCAAAGATTGAAGAGGACATTTTTTCATTTTTATTGCAAAAAATGTTGTTGAATTAAAATAGTCATTTGTTGTGTTTTCTTTTATTATTATTTATTATTTGTCTCTCTGTTCAATCTTAATATTAAATCTTATAATATATTCCGTTGCAACACACGGGCACAATACTAGTATTTATTTAAATTCAAAAATGTGCAAGTGCTTTTGGTAAAATAATCAGAAAAATAAACATAGAAAATAGGAAAGATATATATTTTCCTAGGAAGTGTCGCAATTATATTTTTCATATGTATCACAATTTAATTTCTTATATTTACCTTAAATTCAAATGTGCAAGTTTCCTTTATTAATGAGAAGTTTTCAAATACCTCATACCTTTCGCGTATCTTGTGCTTTATATTTTATATTTCTATTTTTAAAATTCAAATTGTTAATTTGAATTGTTCAATATAATATTTATATTAAGACATATTTGGAGATCAAATTTTATAATTTTTGAAACTTTTAATATTTTTATTTTTTTTAAGATCGATACAAAATAATTATTTTTTGATGGTCGAGTAATATTTATTTTGTTCCCATCTTAAAAAATTGTAAAAATATTTCAAAAAATATAAAATTTGGTTGTTAATATGAAAATCATGTTGAGCAGTTAGAATTGACAGTTTGGACTTTGAAACGAAGATCTCGAATGTGAGGCACAATAAAATATGAAAGAGACATTTGAACTCTCTTCTTTGTTAATTACGTACACAAAAATGTGTTAATGCAACATTTTATAATTTTTAAATTCCATTATTTATACTACATTAAGATATAAAAAACATATTAAAATTATCTAACATATTCAACGAGTCCGGATAATGTCATAATGTTATAATTCCAGCCTAAGTTATAACGAGTCAATTTTTGCGATTTCAAAGTCCAAACAGTCGATCTAAACCACTCAACATGATCTCCATATTAAAATGGACTTGGAGACCAAATTTTATATTTTTTAGAATTTTTTTACTATTTTTTTAGATAGATACAAAATCATTGTTTTGGATGGTTTGAATATAGTGATTTTGCACTTATCTAAAAAAATAGTAAAAAAATTTCAAAAAATATAAAATTTGATCTCCAAGTCCATTTTAATATGAATATCATGTTAAGCAGTTTAGATTGACAATTTGAACTTTAAAATCGCAAAAAATGACACGTTATAACTTAGTTTGAAATTATAACATTATGACATTAGCCGGATTTTTGAATTATAATAGTGTGGTAACTAAAAAATTTTTGGATGATTTTGCACCTATCTAAAAAAAATATAGTAAAAAAAATAATAAAAAAACATAAATTTGATCTCCAAGTCTATTTTAATACGAAGATCACGTGGAGCGGTTCAGATCAAAATGTTTGGACTTTGAAATTGCACGAAATCGTCGATCAAGCTAAAAATTTTGGGTCCCCGCTTCCCCGTCTCCATCGCTGCTGAAAAAAGTTTCCATCTCCACCTCCGCCTCTGATCAATTAAATTCGCCACTGCCTCTGCAAAGAAGCCATCCCTGTTCCCCTCCCTCCGCTCTCAAGGTTGAGCTAAAATTTCACACCCTGCTTCCCCGCCGCTGTCACTGCTGAGCTTGAAATTATGTGATGTGGACTTGATTTCTGCGCGGCGGAGGGATTGAAAGTCATTGGACGGAGAGGAGAGTTCAGCAACTAGATGAAAGTTAGCATGTGCGTTCAGCAACGAGGTGAAATTGCTGGTACTATTTCAGTTCACTATTTCTTTTTGGTACATTGGTTTTGATCGGGTATATTGGTGGTACATATGTGGAACTTGAATTTGGGTTGTTTCACAAAAAGCAGTACATTGGTTTTGTTGAAATGGGAGCAATTTGAGTTTCCTTTGGTCACATGTGCCAGCATTACTAGTGTTGCATAAAATTGTTATGCCTGAATTAACATGTGCATACGGAACAAAGGGCAATTGGCAATTAGTTTTCAATCATAGATAATGCTCCTGTTCTTCTTCTTTGAGCTTTAAGTTTGAATGCAATGTGTTCAGAAGTCAGGACATGAATTCGACTGGGTCAGACTGTACACCAATTTGAAATCGCTTGTTACTGGTCTTCATAATCATAAACTCATGGGGACTAACCTGGAAAAGAAATGGGTATATTTATGATTATCTACTCGCATAACATGGACAGTATCATATGGAATTGGATCTGCTGCGATCCGAATGTTATGAACAGTAATTCTAAAATCTCTTATTTTTCAAATCCAGCCGTTCAATAATTTCTGCGCATGTATCTCAAAATAGTTTATTTTTCTGTGCATGAATCTCGAAACAATTCAACAGTTGGATTTGAAAAAACAGAGATTATAAGATACTATTCATGGTAAAGAATCGCAACAGATTTGGATCCATATCATACACATAATACATACAAGTTTGAACAGTTCACAGGATCTAATGTTTCTATCTGGGAGTAAATTCTCAGGTATTGCATTTATAATTTGATGATACTTATTATTGATAATATTATGAATTTATGATGCCACCTCTATCTAACATGTACTGAGTATAGAATATTGCTACAACCTTGGCACATCTCTATGATATCCTTATCAATATATAAATATTATGTCTAAAGTTCAAAACGGGCCCTTTATAGTTTTTATGTGCATCTAGCGGATTAACTTTGGTTTGGCTTGAATTAATCTGATCCGTCTGTTAGTAATTTGCTACGTATTCATAGATACATCAGCGGTTCTCGTATTCTTTCGTTTGTCTCGTCGCAGCGCCGTCTCATGAGAACGGAGTGGGTCTGATGTCCATTGAACCTACTTTTAGGTTCAACGAGCTCCATGACCGTCCGATCTATCATAAGATCTGTGCGCACGAAAATCCAAACAAATGCACATGAATCTTAAAGTATATTGAACGGTGATTGAACCTGTCGAATTAAAGAAGGTCCGATGCCCATCGGACCTACTCTCAAGTCCTGTTTCACCGGGTAAATATTTGACAGAGTAGTTTTTAATAAAATGTGGCTCACACAATGCCGATTTTTATTTATTAATAGTATTATAAGAAGAGTAAATCTAGGGTGTAACGTGCTCACCAAGAGGATTTGGTGAACACAACTCCAAAAGTACATCGGATCGACTTCAAATGATGAATCAAAACTATTGAAATCCATGTACTTTGTGAGTGATGAATGTACATGCAAAATTTTAGAAGTTTCGAATTTATTTTTTATAAGGTCAAGCGGTTAAAGTAATGATGAAAAATGAATATATAAAACAACTAATAGAATAACTTATAAAAGATTTATTAATTTGACCGTTTGACCTCGTAACAAATGAATTCGAAACTTTCAAAATTGTGCATGTACATGTATCACTCACGAAATACATGAATTTTAACGGGTTGGATTTGTCATTTGAAGCCGATCTGATGTATTTTTGGAATTATGCTCACCAAACTCTTTTGATGAGCACGTCACACCCTAGATTTACTCTTATAAGAAAATTAAATTAAGCTATAGCATTGATTCTGTGAAAATTTCAAATAACACACTCGGAACAATAGTCAATCCCGACCCCAAACATATTTGTGTTCTAATTTTAAGTAATAAAACAGGGTGCTGAAGATACGAAAGACAAAGTAAAATATACAAATAATAAAAAGTCGTAAAATAACAAACATAATACATTGGTAAATGTAAGAAATAGCAATCATACATACTGTAAAAATCAAGAAAGTAATAACCGTATGTAACATAAAAGTCAAGTATGCATCTTTTAAAAAAAAAAGACTAATGCATCTTAAAATAAAATCAGAAGTGATCGTTACAATATATCTAAGTTTGCTTAATTAAATGATACCCCGACATGAACATCAGTAATTTTTGCTTAAATATCACCGACCTTGTTGCTTGCTGATGTCCCTGTATAATTTAAAAAATATTAATTATTTCACTAAAATAAAAAGAAATTTAATTCGAATTTTTTTCAGAACTTATTTTATTTTGAATAATTTGTACTAAAAATAAATCTAACTTGATAATTACATTAATTGAAACAATTAGAGAAAATAAAAAATGTTCTGGCAAAGAAAGGAAGAAGAGAAGGCCGTAATTGGAGCTCTACAGGATAGCCCTTTCCTACTTTTAGCTAAAACAAAGGAAAATCATGTTGCTGGTAGTAGTGCTTTTAGTTTTTGCATTTTAGTTGAAAAATGTAACAGTGAATCAGAGTTCTTGCTTTTCTGGTAAAGAGTTGTAATTTTGTCTAAGGGCGTTAACAATCCCCAAAAAAAAAAATAGACTTAAAAACTTTCACATTAATTGCTGTACTTTCACCCGGCCGTTAGTACTTTCTACATTATTTTAAGGGACAATTATGGATTTCAAATTCTGTTTTGATGGATATATTAATTCCGATATTTGGGATATACTATATGTTATCTTTATTTGTAGAGGGCATATGGAATTTAAAATCTATTTTATATATGCATGGACTATTTTATTTTACCATTATTAGTTTTTTGTACTTGCTTTTTATTATTCAATTTATATTCTAATGCATATGTACTCTCTGATTGGTAGGATAGATTATTTTTTGTTGAAAATAGTATATAATACACGAAAAATTATAAATATGTTAGTTTATACAGACTATATAATACACGAAAAAATATTACTGAAGTGCACTGATATGTTTGGTTTATCAGTGGATCAACTATTGGTATTTTCAATCAGTTCAGTCCTCGTAGCCATATATACAATACTCATGAAATAATACAGACAATATGCATGCACAATAAATTAGTTTGTGTTCATCAAATAATTAAGTACATCCAAATTATGCCGATTTTAATAGTTCATGGATTAAAACTTTACGAGGATGGCTCAAATGACCCATTACTCCATGTTCTGATCGTATCCCAACATCTAATTTATTGTCAATTTCAAAGTTCAAATAGACGATCTGAACCGCTCAACATGATATAAACGTTAAAATATAATTGGGGACCAAATTTTATATTGTTTGGAATTTATTTTACCATTTTTTAAGATAGGTACAAAATCAATGTTTTTCAGAAAATTGTGGACCGACTAAAAACAATGATTTTGTATCTATTTTAAAAAATAATAAAATATAAAATTTGGTTTCCAATCATATTTTAACATGGATATTATCTTGATCAGTTTGGATCGTCTGTTTGAACTTTAAATTAAATTGATGATAAAGATGTTGAGGACACAATTGGAACATGAAGCAATGGGATTTTTCCTCAAACTTTATACATCTCAATAAAATATATGCTAAAAATGTGCTAGAAATATCAATTTTCAATCATATAAATAATTTGAAGTTGGAGTTTGAAAGCAAACTATATCAAGTTTAAGAAATATTCTAAAGATGTATGTATAATAAAGAGACACGTGTGGGCGCCATTGGATTATTTAAACTGTTTGTGCCCCGATAGATATCAAAACGTAACACAATAAATTAAATAAATATGCTCAACGGAAAGGAACCGAAGAGGAGTGACATAACTAGGAGCGTAAACGGATCAGATACAAATGGACAGTGATTAAACTGGATTTTTATCAGTTATAATTTTCTCGATACGAATACGGACAGTTGGGTATGGATATGAATATAGATATGATTTTTTTTATTTATAAATTAGACATAATATATTCCATAATAAGTTGAATATTGGTTACAAAATTTATATGTTGTTAACAAATTAATATTCATTAATTGTGTTATGGTGTCATATTGTTTATCAAAATATACCAACACAAGTTTAATAACATTCTTTCTAAATATATAGGATAAAAAACTAAAATAACCTTTGAACCAACTGCATCGACGATGTCAATTCATGTAACTTCATCTTCTTCTGAACTAGCTGCATCTTTTGTTTCCACTTCCTCAGTAAGATCTTGGTATGTTATGTAACCTAAAAGTATTAGCAATAAATTATTGGTATGTATATGCAGTTTAATAAATCAGTTTAAGTACAAATAGTATCTCTGTTGTGGTCTAGGGATGGACAGTGATCAAACCGTATTCTTATCCATTATAATTTTTCAGATACAAATATGAATATAAATAGTCTCGGATATGGATATAGGTCAGATAACTCAAATAATTTTTCAGATTGAGGTCCGATAGAATTGAATAAAACCCGATCCGTTTACACCCCTACTTTTTACTAGAGGAGGTTTAAGTATTGGAAACTACTATTTTTTTTTCTTAAGCATGGCCCTTGTTCCAAGCACACTCGTGATGAAAAATGAAGTGTTTGCTTTCAAGTGCTCTGATACCGCATAATGTACAGTATCAAGAGAAAGGAAGAGAAGGATTAAAGAGAAAGCAATTTGAGAAAATTTCTTCGTTCATGCATGCAATAACTAATTAATTTACACATGCAAATCCTTTACGAGAAATGAACCCTTCACAATACATGAACATGAACATATCAAATTAACCTGATCAACAACCATAAATCAGTCTTTTTAGCCTTACCATATGTGTCAATTGTCAAGTTTTCGTCGGCCTGCAAGCGCTCCTCAATTACCTCAGGCAAAGGTACATCTTTGTTGTTCGTTAATAACTTCATTTTCTTAAGATTGGGAAACCTCCCTGAACAGAGAGAATCTAGGAGCAACTGGTCATCAACACACATATCTAGACATCCAACCGTGCAAAAGGTTGATGGCAACTTCTTTAGTTTTGGGCACATTATTATGGTGAGCTTGTAAAGGCTCGGGAAAGAGTCAAGCCCAGCAGCCGCTTCATACCACTCCTCTAGCTCCGGCATGTAGGCCAGTTCTAGCTCAACTAATCGTGGGAATGCCACATCACCACCGTAGAACTCGCAATCCAAGCACTTAACCAAAGGTAAGAGGTAAAGCTTTAGAACCTCCAAAGAAGGAACTTGTCCGATTGAATTTAGACTCCGAACTCCAGTGAATCCAATTAGTTCAAGTGTTTTAAGTGATCTAAGCTTCTCGAATCCTGGAAGGGTTTCACAATTGAAACAAGATTCTAGTGTCAGGTGAACCAGATTGGGTAATTGCAAGTGCATCAGCCACTTTGGGAGTATTTTTCCTAGATAACCTTTAACCTTTAAATTGGAAAGCATATTTGGTGGTTGTAAGTTTTCAAGTATTTGCTCAATCAGTGCAACAATATCAGTATTGTATTCCTGTTTTGCGAGAAATTCACAAATTTCGTACATGCTTTTCTCTTCTTCCTCTGTATCACTTGTATATTCTTCAAAATTTATATAACCATGTAAATTCCAAGATAGCGTTAGATACCGCAAATCATTTTTAAGAATAAGATTAGCCTCTTTTGCCTCTTGTTGTGTTTGCACATCTTCTAAGTTTATTATTACTAGTTTATCCTTAAGATCAAGTTTACCCAACTCTGCTATGCTACATTTGGTCTTGCCACCTGGCACAAAAATTGGCATAATACGGAGATGGCAAAGATCTCCAATCCCACAAGGTATGCACTCGAGGGTTGGTTCTAAATCAAGATGTACGAGGCGTCTCATCTTCCTTATTTTGCTCGGGAGTTCATGTATAAGGTAACAATATTTAAGTCGGAGTGACTTCAGATTAATGAGTTTTGCAATAGACTCAGGCAAACATTCAATATGTCGGCAATCAGTAAGATCTAAGTCTTGTAAACTCCTAAGTTGACCGACAGAATTGGGCAAAGAGCATAGGTTCATGCAAAAACTAAGATCTAGTTTTATTAGGTTGGAAAGTTCTCCAATTGAGTCCGGTAGAGTTTTGAGACGACTACAACTCACCAAAAGTAGAGTTGTTAAATTCTGGAGGTGACCTATATCTGGTGGCAATTCTTCAAACCAAGCACTTGACAGGTTAAGGTACCTTAAGTGTGCAAGTTTTCTCAAAGAGGTGGGCAATTCTATTATATCGTAAGAACTAAGATGAAGTACTCTTAGGAGTATTAATTTAGAGAATACATAATTAAGGATATCCTTTTGATGATGCTCATTCTCATAGCTGATGTTGTCTGCTGGTGGAATTAGACATAAGGTCCTTAGATTTGAGGGAATTAATTCCAAGGATTTCAGAGTATCAATTACTGGACCATTTTTACAAACAAAAGACGAGTATCGTGTGTTTTCTGTGATGTTAGTTATTCCACTGGTATCAACAATCGAGCATTCTTCACTGGCTACATAGTTAGCCAAATCATGAATCAAGTCATGCATCCTAATAAATACTATTTTGTCATTAAATGACAAGCCAACTTGAAAAAGGGATCTAGACAATAATTCCTCAACATACTCCATGCCAACATCTTCTAATTTCTCTCTACTGCCACTAGGCTGAATAAAACCTTCTGCAATCCAAAGTTTGATTAAATCAAAAGTGGATATGATTTTATTCTTTGGAAATAAGGCACAATATGCGAAACACAATTTTAGATGAGATGGTAAACAAATATAACTCAACCTTAAAGAAGGAAGAATTTCATTCTCCAAATTAGCTATGTTCAAGATATTATTATCTCTAATTGCCAGCCATTCACTTTCCCTTCTCTTAAATCGCATCAAACTTCCTAAAACTTTTGCTGCTAAAGGCACCCCACCACATTTTTTAACTATTTGTTTTCCTATAGTCACCAAATTTGAATTGGCCTCGCTCTTTCCTTGTGTAAATGCCCTTTTCTCAAACAATAGCCAGCAATCCTCCTGCGATAGGCCAGCTAAGATGTATGGCGATACTATACCCATTATGGAAGAGACTCGGGTGCTTCTAGTTGTTACCATGACTTTACTCCCCAGACCACCAATTGTTAACAAAGCCCTCAAACGATCCCATTTTTCGCTATTCTCATTCCACACATCATCTAGCACAAGCAAAAATCTCCGGCCTCCTAGCCTTTTCTTAAGCTTGCGCTGCAGCAACTCTAGATTTGAATCAGAGTTGCTCTCTGTTACCGATTCCAATTGCAATATGGAATTGATAATCCTTCGAATATCAAAGTTATTGTTGACACTAACCCATATCGGGTTCTCAAAATGTTTTTGTACTCTCTCGTCATTGTAAACTAATTGGGCGATCGTGGTTTTTCCAAGGCCTCCCATCCCGACAATTGAAATAAACCCGATATTGTTTTCACTTCCCGTATTGATTAACAAATCAATTATATTATTTTTATCTTGCTCTCTTCCATAGACCTCCGACTCTATCACAAATGAACTGGATTCCCTCACCATGCTATCCTCCCCATTACCCTCTGTTGTTATCTTTTCTTGCAAATGGAATTTGGATCTGTCTGCAGCGATCTCATCTAATTTTTCCCTAATGCCCTTTGCCTTGTGGGCAAAGTTAAATCTGGCCTTAATTGAGTGGGGAACCGATGAGAGCTTACATACCTTTCCCTTTATGCCAAGTTTTTTCTTTTTTTCTGACCTACGAACCTCTGAGGCTGCATCGTCTAGCAAATCATCTATTTCGAAGGCCACATCTTTGAGCTTCTTCAGCCACCCTCGAAGTGCCTTCTCCTTCTCTTGCCTCACCTCGGCATCTTCTAGTACATCTCGGATCGTCTTAAGGGTGCCTTCGAGCTTCTTTAATTCCTTGTTAGCCCCACTGAGGAGACCATACTCTTTCATTAATTTGGTTCCCATCTTGTCACAAACCAGCCTTACCAGACTGGAAGCAACAACTTCAGACATTGCTACAGGTATCTATCACTTATGAAATATGTTTAATTTTTCTCAATGTAAATGTGGATTTGAGGATGAACTTTTGCAAACTTGATATGCGAAACTAAAAGAGTTCAAGGAATAAAGTGGAAGAAAATTTCGAAGCACATTATGGGAAAATGGTCAGACAGTGGCTTTCAAAATAAGGTCAATCTAGTCTTTGATATACAATTAAATTTGAGATGTGACCGAAGTTAGCTCAAGGAATGTGGTGGAAAGAAATTTCGAAGCACATTATGAGAAATGGAAGGGAAGTTGCTTTCGGACGCAAGTATTGGGAAAATTTTTATAAATATACAAAAATCATTTTTTATTTAACAATCTATACAAAACGCTGCTGGAATTCCAAATCTATCCATACCGGCAACTGGATTGCCGGTTTCAGAATAATTAACCGGCAGCAGGATTGCCGGTTTCAAAAACCCAAAACCGGCAATTTAATTGCAAATCCCAGAACCGGCAGCCCAATTGCCGGTTCCAAGCTCTGGGTTCGGCAACCAAATTGCCGGTTCTGGATTCGGCTATAAAGCCCCCCCCCCCCCCCCCCCCCCCCCCGTCCCTTTCATTCCCTCGCGCAGAAGCTCTCTCCAGCCGAAATCCCTTCTTCATCAGGTTTGTTTTTTTTTTTTTTTAATATTTATTTTTTATTTTAGATAAATTAGTAAGATTAGTTTAAATTTAAGATAGATTAGTCAGATTAGTTTAATATATAAATTTTTTTTAGATAATTAGAAAATGTCTAAAATTTTTTTTAGATAATTAGAAAATGTCTAAATTTTTTTAGATAATTAGGAGATGTCAAAATAATTTTAGATAATTAGAAAATACCAAAATAATTTTAGATAAATTAGAAAATACCAAAATAATTTTAGATAAATTAGAAAATGTCAAAATAATTTAAAGTAAATTAGAAAATGTCAAAATAATTTTAGAAAAAATAGAAAATATTAAAATAATTTTAGTTAAATTAGAAAATACCAAAATAAATTTAGGTAAATTATAGAATGGTTCCTGATATTATGAAAAACTTTAAAATTATTTAGAATGGTTTTTAGAATTAGTTAGAAAATACCAGAAAATCACCAAAATAAAAAATATTATCAAATTTCAAAATTGTTTTAGAAACAATACCAAAATTTCGGCCAAAATTGTGTAGAAAATTCCAAAATAGTTGAAAATGCTTAAGAAAATACCCAAATGGTTTAGATTTAGTTTAGATTTAGTTTAGAATTAGTTAGGAAAATAGTTTTCGAACAATGAAAATTGGAAAATTATTAAGGAATTAGTTAGAAATACTAGAACGGTTCAGAAGAAATAATTTAGAAAATAATTTGGTACGATTTTTGAAATTCAGAATGACAGAGAGAGAGACCCAGATAATGCAAAGTAGGTTCAGCGAATTGTTGTGGATACCCCACAGTCATCATCGGGTGTCTTTGGCTTCGAAAGAGGTTAGCATTTACTGATTTTTCTTAATAAATCGATTAGAAATCAAATCGTATATTGCTTGATATTCTTTTCGTAATGTAGAATTCTACTAATTTAAACGTGAGAAATTACCGGACAAATTGCGAGTACCACGACCGATACGCCCCGTATCTGCTATCGTTAGGATTATACCAGGTTGCCAAGTTGCCTGGTATCAATATTGACGCGTCACTTATACATGCGCTTGTCGAGCGGTGGCGTCCAGAAACTCACACGTTTCATCTTCCATTTGGAGAAATGACAGGTATTTAGCGAAATGATTCAAATAAAAAAATGATTGGTGAAATAAATATATTATTTATATTTTTTTATTTAAATTAATTACAGTTACGTTAGAAGACGTGAGCTGTTTGTGGAGTTTGCCTATAAAGGGGGTCCCAGTGACCGGGAGGTCGGATGGGGTGTGGGCTAGAAGCAGAATGTTCGAATTATTAGGGATCCGAGATGTTGAAGTGGATCTTTTTATGAAGAAAAAGGGGTCTGCTCATTCCGATTGGATAATGACAAAGAAAATGCTCCGCCAGAGGTTTAAGAAGCTTCCAGATGGCGCCGACGAGCGAACGGTGCAGTGGTAAGTATTTTCTACTGATTAGATTGTTTGTTCTTTAAATTTTCAATCATGTGCTTACATAAGATATCACGCAGGTATGTACGCGCATTTATTTTGGAGCTATTGTCGTGCACTATGTTCCCTGACAATAGCGGAGACGGGATACCGATGTGGTATCTTGATATGATTGGAGACTTGGAGCAGCAGGTGGGATACAATTGGGGTGGAGCTGTTCTCGCATATCTGTATCGATACTTATGCCTCACGACCGATCCCTCGGTTTCTTCCATGCATGGTCCGGTTATGCTTCTTCAGCACTGGTCATGGACCCGATTTCCAGTTCACCGGCCGATGCCAAAATCAAGAAAATGGACACCTTCATGGGGCCTGCCAACCCTGGAGACATGTCCGGCCTTTGCTGACAAATGGTGCACGAAACATGCGTACGATAACTCTGCACACAATAAAACAGCCGGTCCAAAAATTCCGCGCGGTCAGTTTCAGCGATTGGACGAGGGCATGGTGGATTGGGAGCCGTACGCCCGCATTTATGAGAAACTTTCGAGAGTAACACAGGCTGGACAGGTACTTCTTTCACATTATTTGTTTACTCGTTTTTATCATATATACGAATTACTACAATTTTTTAAAAAATTTCAGCCTTACTACTTGTATTGCGGTCCTCTCATATTTTACTGGATAGTGGAGTATCATCACCCTGAGCGGTGCATGAGGCAGTTCAGAAAATATCAACATATTCCGCCGCCGCCTCCCTTGAACAAGAATGTGCACAGCGACTTGCACAAGTATGACTCATTCAATTTTTTTGTTTACTAATGTTAGTTAATTTTTTGTGTTAAGTTGTTATAAACTGAATCATAGGCTTAAAATGGCGTCAAAGAGGAATATTTCATGGGCCGACAAGCATGCGATCCATGTTGATAAGGCAGAGACGTATGAGCAAAATATATACGCAGAAGCTCGACCGTTTGACCATAATGAGCTTTCGGCTTATCGCAAATGGTATCAGATGAACGGCATGGCATCTGTTTATATTTTTGAGCATCATGTGGAGGGGCTTGATCGTGGAGGTAGGATCTCCAGAGACGAGCATGGCAAGAAAGGATACATTCCTAGCGGACCGCCGATTGTCCGACTGGTAATTTCTAACTCTTATTTGTAATATTGTAATTTTGTATTAAATGTCATATCTTATATTCTCGTTATGTGTCCAAGTCCTTGCGTGGGATAGGAGAGCTGGCGCACGGCGTGAAACAATTCTTCACCAAAGGGTGGCGTAGGCCGGGCAAGGATAACATGAGAAGAGGATGGGGTATTTGCTGTGATTGTGATGTCGAAGACCGTGCGCGTGCCCTGATGGATCAGGCTGGAGTTCCAGAAAATTGGGAAGAGGTCCCATCCAACGAGAGCACGGAAATTGGCGTTAATCCATACCCACCTCCTCCAGTATTCGAAGGACCAGACCCAATACAGTCTTGGCTATACGATGGATCTGCATGGAGAAATTACATGGCTCAGGCAGGAGTAGGTTATGACGCAGACCCTGGACAGGTACTTGTTACATATGACTTGAAGTAAGTATGTTTATGACTTACAAACAAATATTTACAAAATTACACGAACCTTTTCAGATGTCACAAGAGGTGCAGACGCAGCAGCAGGGTGTTAACGCATCAGATTTTATTCAAAATCTGTTCGGTGGTGGACCGTATCCGTCGACATATGACGCCGAAGGGGTATGTTACATGTGTTTAACGTTATTTCAATCATCCCCGCTTACTAATTGAAAGTAAATATGTTTATTTTTCAGGTGACCCAGGAGCATTTCGATGAGTGGCAATTTCAGCAGCAGACTTTGCAAGCCCAGCAGGCATCACGCGAGGAGTTCATCCGGCATCAGCGTGAAGTTCCGCCGACTCCCGGTAGGAATTGGCATTTCGGGGATGTAGGGGCATCGTCATCCCAACCACCACTGAATACGCAGACTCAGCCGGAGGTGACACAGCATGACGAATACAGACGTCCCACACAGCGAGTCCGGCGTGAGGCATATGAATTACGGCATGATGTCCGCTCTCCAGACCGCTTCTCGCATTCGCAGTATCCTGGACATTGACCTATCTTCGGAGTCTATCTATCTTTTATTATGTTTGTGGACTTTTATTATGTATGTATTGTTGATCTGTTTTCGCTTTTATTATGTTTTTATTTCTATTACATATGTTTTATTCTGCACATTCAACGTATCAAGTATGCTTCCAAAAAAAATAACACATAAAAACAAATTACAAAACAAATTACATAAAAACAAATTACATATGAAAACTTCAATATAATACAATGCATAAAAACACTCAAAACATAAAAACAAATTACATATGAAAACTTCAATATAATACAATAAACATAAACTAGAAAATGACTAACAACTGCTGTTTGAGCGCCTGCTTGTCGATCTTCTAGAAGACGATGAACCAGCTTCCGCTTGTCGTGCTGCTTCTTCTACAGAACAAATAAAATATGAAATATTATGTATGTACTGGATGTTCCCTCCAACAAAAACTTTCACACAGATCATATTTGATTTTTGTTTGATCTGGATAACAAACATTTAAAAAAATTAACGTTACAAAATTAATTAGAATTAAAATTAACTAATAATGTACAAACAAAAAATAAAATAACTTACATCAAAATTGAACGATGAAAATGAAATTAATTAATTTTAATTAATTACAAATTAATTACAAATTAATTATTCCGAATTAATTAAAATAATTATTCAAAATGAAGGGGGGGATAGCAATCCAGAACTTACATCAAAATTGAACGATGAAAATGAAATTAATTAATTTTAATTAATTACAAATTAATTATTCCGAATTAATTAAAATAATTGTTCAATCCAGAACCGGCAACTGGATTGCCGAATCCAGGGGCTAAAACTGGCAATTATTCTGCCGGTTCTGGGATTGGCAACTATGGTGCCGGTTCTGGGGTGTTGAAACCTGCAATTGAGCCGCCGGTTAGTTGCTCTGAAACCGGCAATCCTGTTGCCGGTATGGATAGATTTCGAATTCCGCAGAACTTTTGTATAGATTGTTAAATAAAAAACGTTTTTTGTATATTTATAAAAATCTTCCCAAGTAGTGTCTTTGATTTCTAATTCATTACGTATGATAACTTTAGGATTTTTCACTTTATTAGTGCAGTGAAGGACCAAGTCGGTGAGATGCTAAACTTTTTAAGAATATTGTAACGCGTAGTGGATGCAATGCTTGGAATTATTATGTAGCATGAAAGTGACTTGAACTAGCCATTATTTAAACTAGCTCTACTGCTCTAATGACCTTGTATATATCTTCAATTAATGGCTTAGATTTCTGATATCTGTTCAACTATGTTCAGGAAAACAATTTTAGAATACCATAGCTAGCTGGTGTATGGTCAAAACTTAATTTCTCTCTCTGAAGAAATTAGCAGCTGAGATTTCCTCTATGAATTTCGGAAGTCATTTTGAAGCAATTTTTACATTGTCGCTATCTTGAAAAATAAAGCTTGATATTGAGTAAAAGTCTCAATTTCTATAGTAGTAGCCAACTGTGTCTTATGACAATAGAAA
Organism: Carex arenaria; assembly: GCA_964058825.1. Taxonomy (NCBI): domain Eukaryota; kingdom Viridiplantae; phylum Streptophyta; class Magnoliopsida; order Poales; family Cyperaceae; genus Carex; species Carex arenaria. Next base: position 700,011 of record CAXKVW010001709.1, read on the forward strand.
ATGGAAGAAAAACTAAATATGTTTGGCAATAAGTTTGTTATTTATCTTTTAGTATATATATTATTCTTTTGAAAAATAAATTAATCATTTTACTTTTTTAAGGTGATCACTTTAAATGGTATCATTAAGCAGGCCTATCGAAAGCGACACCAATTTTGTTAATTAGATATATATTTGTAATGACGTAACAAATTTAACATGAGAAAATTATTCTGTTCACCATAACAATCGAATATTCAAATTATATCTGTATATTTTGTTGCTTTAATTTTCTAATGAGAAAAATAATTTGTTGAATAATATGTTAATTTTACTACAATATCCGAATTATGTATTCAAATTATATTCGTATCCGTTAATATCCGATTCGTATCCATATCCGATCCGTATTCGTATCAAAAAATAAAAGCGGATACGTATATGGGTATACCACTATTTGATCCGTATCCAATCTGTTTGCACCCCTACATGACAAAGGGTTATAATGCATTCAAAGCAAATTTAAAGTGCTCTTAAGCTTATCAATTTTTTAGTTGAGTTTAATTAACTTTAAAATTTATCGGAATGATTTTAAACAACAAAGTCAAATAGTTGAAATTAATTGACTTCACGAGTGATCTATTTACATGTAAAATTTAAAAATCTTTCACGTAGTTTAATATAAAATAAAGTAGTAAAAACAATTATAAGTTAATTTAATGCTTTCAATTCTCATAATTTTTTGGCCGCTTAACTTTATACTAAATTAATTTGAAAATTTATAATTTTGAAATGTAAACACAGTACTCATCAAGTAGATTGATATTAACAATTTGAATTCGTCGTTTCAACTTTCAAGTTAATCCGATAAGTTTTGAAATTAAGCGAGCTTAAAAACACCCTAGTTCTACTTAAGATTCAAACTAATTTGGTTTTGTCCTTGGTATTACTGCCGTTGTTGCGTATCATCAATTTACCTGGTGCAGTATATTTTGAGGATGAAGTACAAGTACTTTAATTACCAATCAAACATTTCATTTGGCAGAAAATACAAAATAAGATCTTTTGTGTTTATTGATGGCTGAATCAAAGGTAATTTCAGAAATATAAGCCAACCACGCCTGGAACTACAATCTTGCGAGTTGAGGCCTTCATTTAATTTACAAGTTGATTTGGGGCTCTACCATCCTCATAAATTCAAGGCTTGAGCGAATGGGCGTCCTTTTGTGAGAGTGCTGCAGATACGGGCTCATATATATATATATATATATATATATATATATATTTTAGTAACAATATGGGTTTGGTCCGTATTTCATTGATAATTGTTTGTTGCACATGGGGTATAACTGGTAAAGAAAAATAAAAGTTAAAATGCTCAAAACAGTTGAGCGGATTGGTTAAATAAAAAAAAAATACCAGTAAACAGTAAAAAACGAAAAAGCATAAAAATGAAAACAAGTAAACCAGAGAAAAGATGAAATTAAAAATTGTAAGTCTTCACAGGGTGTTGTTCCTTCTCCTCGATTACGCTCTCTCCCAATTTGTTATTTGCCCCATTTGCTCATATAATCTCATGTTCCAAGCGATTTCTTGCATCAGTTCAGCCGTGTCCTTGCTAATTTGCCTGAAACATCAAAAAACCTTGCGCATCTCTCCCTCCATACAGTAAATTGCATTACCAGCGTAGCAGTCTTCTGTACCTGAGTCATGGTACCAGTTTCTTCCTTGTCTGTTATCCGAATTGTTGATGTGCACGGCCATCCTTGAATTGGTCTATACAGCCTTAGCAAGTCATATAATTGCAGCGTGTACCAGCACTCCTGAAAGAGGTGATTGACTGTTTCCGAGGCCGATTTGCACAGCATGCATACACTGGCAAGTGTTCTCTCTCTACCGTTACCTTTATGGATTCTGCTTCTCACTTGCAAATCTATATATTTTCCTCCTGTGACAGAAGGCACCTGAAAGGACATCTCGGGCAGCTGAGAATTTGAATGCTTGAATATCTTCGTGGAAGTGGGTACTAATATCAAAATGACACACCCATTAATTTGGATTTTGGAATAACAAATATTTTATATATATGTTCACATACTTATCTTATTTCTTTAGAATAGTTTTTTTAGGTAAAATTCATGCATTTTATTGAAGGTATATCCTTTCCATCATTATGATTTCCACAAAATACGGACAAAAGAAATGAACGAAATTAATAAAAATATTTGTTATAAGAGGAGGGCTCAAATGTCCCATTGCTTCATGCCTCAATCGTACCTCAATATTTTTATCTTCAATTTTAAAGTTCAAACAGAGGATCCAACCCGCTCAACATGATATCGTTAAAATATGATTGGAGACCAAATTTTATTTTTTTTGGAATTTTTTTACTATTTTTTAAAATAAGTATAAAATCATTGTTTTTAGATGATTCACAATTTTCTGAAAAACAGTTGAACAGATATCAGAAAGCTAAGCCATTAATTGAAGATACAAGGCCATTAGAGTTAGTTCAAATAAAGGGTAGTTCAAGTCACTTTCATGCTACATAATAATTCCCAAGTCTGGCATCCACTACTCGTTACAATATTCTTCAATTATGGAGCATCTCACCCACTTGGTCCCACACTGCACTAATAATGTTCTAGGAAATCAAAGATTACACTTTCATTCCAAAGAAACTTTTCTTTCACTGCTCATAATGTGCTAGGAAATTTCTTTCCACCTCATTCCTTCACTAAGGGTCTGATCGGAAGGAGTGAGATTCTTCAAAAATAAGACCACTACTTTTTGAAAGCCACTTTCTAACCATCTTCCCAGAATGTGCTTCGAAATTTTCTTCCACTTTGTTCCTTAAAATCTTTTAGTTTCGCATATCAAGTTTGCAAAGTTCATCCTCAAATCCACACTTATATTGAGAAAAATTATACATATTTGATAAGTGATAGATACCTGTAGCAATGTCTGAAGTTGTTGCTTCCAGCCTGGTACAGCTGGTTTGTGACAAGATGGGAACCAAATTAATGGAAGAGTATGGTCTCCTAAGTGGGGCTAACAAGGAATTAAAGAAGCTCAAAGGCACCCTTAAGACGATCCGAGATGTACTAGAAGATGCTGAGGCGAGGCAAGAAAAGCAGAAGGCACTTCGAGGGTGGCTGAAGAAGCTCAAAGATGTGGCCTTTGAAATAGATGATTTGCTAGACGATGCAGCCTCAGAGGTTCGTAGGTCAGAAAAAAAGAAAAAACCTGGCATAAAGGGAAAGGTATGTAAGCTCTCATCGGTTCCCCACTCAATTAAGGCCAGATCTAAATTTGCCCACAAGGCAAAGGGCATTAGGGAAAAATTAGATGAGATCGCTGCAGAGAGATCCAAATTCCATTTGCAAGAAAAGATAACAACAGAGGGTAATGGGGAGGATAGCATGGTGAGGGAATCTAGTTCATTTGTGATTGAGTCGGAGGTCTATGGAAGAGAGCAAGATAAAAATAATATAATTGGTTTGTTAATCAATACGGGAAGTGAAAACAATGTCGGGTTTATTTCAATTGTCGGGATGGGAGGCCTCGGAAAAACCACGATCGCCCAATTAGTTTACCATGACGAGAGAGTACAAAAACATTTTGAGAAATTGATATGGGTTAGTGTCAACAATAACTTTGATATTCGAAGGATTATCAATTCCATATTGCTATTGGAATCGGTAACAGAGAGCAACTCTGATTCAAATCTAGAGTTGTTGCAGCACAAGCTTAAGGAAAGGCTAGGAGGCCGGAGATTTTTGCTTGTGCTAGATGATGTGTGGAATGAGAATAGCGAAAAATGGGATCGCTTGAGGGCTTTGTTAACAATTGGTGGTCAGGGGAGTAAAGTCATGGTAACAACTAGAAGCACCCGAGTCTCTTCCATAATGGGTATAGTATCGCCATACATCTTAGGTGGTCTATCGGAGGAGGATTGCTGGCTATTGTTTGAGAAAAGGGCATTTACACAAGGAAAGAGTGAGGCGAATTCAAATTTGGTGACTATAGGAAAACAAATAGTTAAAAAATGTGGTGGAGTGCCTTTAGCTGCAAAAGTTTTAGGAAGTTTGATGCGATTTAAGAGAAGGGAAAGTGAATGGCTGGCAATTAGAGATAGTGATATCTTGAACATGGCTAATGTGGAGAATGAAATTCTTCCTTCTTTAAGGTTGAGTTATATTTGTTTGCCATCTCGTCTAAAAATGTGTTTCACTTATTGTGCCTTATTTCCAAAGAATGAAATCATATCGACTTTTGTTTTGATCGAACTTTGGATTGCAGAAGGTTTTATTCAGCCTAGTGGCAGTAGAGAGAAATTAGAAGATGTTGGCATGGAGTATGTTGAGGAATTGTTGGCTAGATCCCTTTTTCAAGTTGACGATTCATATGATGGCCCAATAGTAAGGAGTATTAAGATGCATGACTTGATTCATGATTTGGCTAACTATATAGCCGGTGAAGAATGCTCGATTGTTGATACTAGTGGAATAACTAACATCACAGAAAACACACGATACTCGTCTTTTGTTTGTAAAAATGGTCCAGTAAATGATACTTTGAAATCCTTGGAAATAATTCCCTCAAATCTAAGGACCTTATATCTAATTCCACCAGCAGACAACATCAGATATGAGAATGAGAATCAAAAGGATTTCCTTGATTATGTATTCTCTAAATTAATACTCCTAAGAGCACTCTATCTTAGGTCTTACCATATAATAGAATTGCCCACCTCTGTGGGAAAACTTTCACACTTAAGGTACCTTAACCTGTCACGTGCTAGGTTTGAAGAATTGCCACTAGATATAGGTCACCTCCAGAATTTAACAACTCTACTTTTGGTGAGATGTAGTTATCTCAAAACTCTACCGGATTCAATTGGAGATCTTTCCAACCTAATAAAACTAGATCTTTGTTTTTGCATTAACCTCTACTCTTTGCCCGATTCTGTCGGTCAACTTAGGAGTTTACAAGACTTAGTTCTTATTGGTTGCCGACGAATTGAATGTTTGCCTGAGTCTATTGCAAACCTTATTAATCTGAAGTCGCTCCGACTTAAAGATTGTTTCTTACTACATGAACTCCCGAGCAAAATAGGAGAGATGAGAAGCCTTGTACATCTTGATCTAGAACCAACCCTTAAGTGCACACCTTGCGGGATTGGAGATATGTGTCATCTCCGTAGTATACCAATTTTTATGGTAGGTGGCAAGACCAAATGTAGCATAGCAGAGTTGGGTAAACTTGATCTTAAGGATGAACTAGAAATAAAGAATTTAGAAAATGTGCAAACACCACAAGAGGCAAAAGAGGCTAATCTTATTCTTAAAAATGATCTGCGGGATCTAACGCTTTCATGGAATTTACATGCTTATACAAATCAGGAAGAAAATAGAAGTGATACAGAGGTAGAAGAGAAAAGCATGTACGAGTATGGGGAAGTTCTCGCAAAACAAGAATACAATACTGATATTGTTGCACAAGTCGAGCAAATACTTGAAAACTTACAACCACCAAATAGGCTTTCCAATTTAAAGATTAAAGGTTATCTAGGCAAAATACTCCCAAAGTGGCTGATGCACTTGCAACTACCCAATCTGGTTCACCTGACACTAGAATCTTGTTTCAAGTGCGAAACCCTTCCAGAATTCGAGAAGCTTACATCCCTTAAAACACTTGAACTCAATAGACTCACAGCAATTCAGAGTCTAAATTCAATCGGACAAGTTCCTTCTTTGGAGGTCCTAAAGCTTTACGACCTACCTTTGGTTAAATGCGAAACCCTTCCCGAATTCGAGAAGCTTACATCCCTTAAAACACTTGAACTCAATGGACTCACGGCAGTTCAGAGTTTAAATTCAATCGGACAAATTCCTTCTTTGGAGGTTCTAAAGCTTTACTTGCTACCTTTGGTCAAGTGCTTGGATTATGAGTTCTATGGTGGTGATGTGGCATTCACAAGATTAGCTGAGCTACAACTGGCCTCAATGCCGGAGCTAGAGGAGTGGTTTGAGGTGGCTGCCGGGCTTGAATCTTTTCCGAGCCTTTACAAGCTCACCATAAGAATGTGCCCAAAACTAAAGAAGTTGCCATCGACCTTTTGCACAGTTGGATGTCTACGTATGTGTGTCGATGACCAGTTGCTCCTAGATTCTCTCTGTTCAGGAGGATTTCCTAATCTCAAGGAAATGAATTTATCAAGGAACAACGAAGATGTACCTTTGCCTGAGGTAATTGAGGAGCGCTTGCAGACCATCACAAGCTGGAGCATGATTACGTCATATGGTAAGGCTAAAAAGTTATGTATATGGTTGTTGATCGAGTTAATTATGTTCATGTTCATGTATTGTGAAGGGTTCCTTTCTTGTATAAAGGATTTGCATGTGTAAATTAGTTACTGCATGCATGAATGAAGAAATTTTCTGAAATTGCTCTCTTTAATCCTTCTCTTCCTTTTTCTTATACTGTACATTATGCGGTATAAGAGCACTAGAAAGCAAACACTTTATTTTTCATCACGAGTGTGCTTAGAACAAGGGCCATGCTTAAGAAAAAAAAAATAGTTTCCCATACTTAAACCACCTCCAGTTAGAAGTAGGGGTGTAAACAGATCGGATTTTATTCAATTTTATTGGACCTCAATCTGAAAAATTATTTGAGTTATCCGACCTATATCCGAAAAATTATAATGGATAAGAATACAATTTGATCACTATCTATCTGTATTTGATTTGTTTACACTCCTATACAACAACCAAGATACTATTTGTACTTAAACTAATTTATTAGACTTCATATACATACTAATATTTTGTTACTTATACCTTTAGGTCGCACAGAAGATGCAGCTAGTTTAGAAGAAGATGAAGTTGCATGAATTGACATCATCGATGCAACTGGTTCAAGGTTATTTTAGTTTTTTTCTCCTATATATGTAGAAAAAATGTTATTAAACTTGTGATGGTATATTTTGATGAACAATATGACACCATAACATAATTAATGAATATTAATTTGTTAAAAAAAAATATTTTGAAACCAACAAACTTATTATGGAAAATATTAGATCTAATTTATAAACAAAAAAAATCATATTTAGATATGTTCCTTTCCTAGAACATATAGTAGCAATTTATTTTTAATTATCCGAATTATATTCATATCTTTATTTGTATCCATTTGATATATGATCTGTATTTGTATCCGTTTAACATCCAATTCATATATGTATTCATAATTTCATATCCATATTTGTATTGAAAAAAATTATAACATATAAAAATACAGTTTGATCACTGTCCGTTTGTACATCTGATCCGTTTACACTCCCAGTTAGATGTCACTCCTTTCCGTTGAGCATATTTGTTTAATTTTTGATATCTTTCAGGGCACACACAGCTTAAATAATCCAATGGCGCCCACATGTGTTTCTTTATTATGCATACCGTAATTTGAGCACGAGATCTCAGAAACAATCGATTTGATATTAGCTAACCTCTCTCTCTCTATATATTAGCTAGGGATGAGGTTTGGTCCAAATGGCTTTGGACCGGACACAGTCCAAAGCCTCTAAAAATCATACAATTAAAGTCCAAACAGTCGATCCGAACTGCTCGACATAATTTTTATATTAAAATATGCTCAGAGACCAAATTTTATATTTTTTTAGATATGTACAAAATTACTACTTTTGAACGGTCCAAAAATAGTGATTTTGTACGTGTCTAAAAAAATAGTAAAAAAATTTCAAAAAATATAAAATTTGGTCTTTGAGCACATTTTAATACGGACATCATGTTAAGCGGTTCGGATCGACTGTTTAGATTTTAATCGTACGATTTTTAGAGGTTTTGGATGATGTCCGGTCCAAAGCCATTTCGACCAAATCTTATTTCTATTAGCTAATCCCTCTGTCTAATATCAAATCAATTGTTCCTGAAGTCCCGTGCTCAAATTACGGCCTTCTCTTCTTCCTTACTTTGCTAGAACATTTTTTGTTTTCTCTAATTATTTCAATGTAATTATCAAGTTAGATTCTTTTACTTAGATTTATTTTTTAGTACATTCAATATAAAATAAGTTCTGAAAAAAAACTCTAATTAGATTTCTTTTATTTTACTGAAATAATTAATATTTTAAAATTATACAGGGACATCACCAAGCAACAAGAGGGTCGGTGATATTTAAGCAAAAATCACTGATGTTCATATCGGAGTATCATTTAGTTAAGCAAAGTTAGATATATTGTAATGTTCATCAAAAACAAAAAAAGATATATTGTAATTATCACTTTTGATTTTATTTTAAGATGCATTAGTTTTTCTTTGTTTTGTTAAAGATGCATACTTGCCTTTTATGTTACATATGGTTATTACTTGATTTTTACATTATGTACGATTGCTATTTCTTATATTTTACCAATGTATTATGTTTGTTATTTTACGACTTGTTATTATTTGTATATTTTACTACATCTTTCATAGCTTCAGCACCCTGTTTATTACTTAAAATTATAACACAAATATGTTTGTGGTCGGGATGGACTATTGTTCCGAAGGAAGCGGCGACTTCCGATGCCCATTGGACCAGTCTTGTCCGATGGACAGCTAGATCATCCAATTACGCATCAAGATTCATACTATCTTCTCCGTCAGACAGGTACCCATATCCTTTCTCTCTCTCCTATAATCCTCTTCAACGAATGAAAAAACCCCAGAAATTTGCCTCCAATTCCTCCCTCGCGGCCTCAACCTCTTCTTCTTCGAGTCTGTTTCGTTCGCCGGAGAATACGCCTCTAATCCGTTCCCCTTTGACACTCTTTCGTGTGGAGACCAAAATGTGTGGTACTACAGAGAAAAAAAGGCCTAGCATTCAATATCTTGGCACATAATTGCTGCTTAGAGTCCTTATTTTCACAAAACAAATGCTATACAATTTACATGAGTTTTTAATTTTTCTAAACAATACTGAATGTATGGAACTATACTTGATTGCACAATACCAAAATCTTATTGATAACATAAGCATTGGTTACAATATGTCAATGAAGCCTTTCTTCTTTTTTCTGGGTGGACCCAGAGTGCTACGATTCTTAATTGGAGCCAAATAATTCATAAACTACATGTAAATTCCAATACAGACACCAAGCATGATAAAACAAAACTCATTAGATATACATGCAATACATTAATTGTACATCTCTTGTGGGTGGGAACCAAATCTTAATTCTCTCAAACTGAATAATTCCTTGAACGGCTGTGACAGGAATTGTGAAGAAAACTGTTAGAAGTGCTGCAAAAAAAACTCCAATCCTGGGGATAATGAGGTATCGATAAGGTATATATAGATTATGCCAGATGACATCTTTTGGTTCTGGGTCATACTCCGTGGCAGTGGTTAGCAACAACAAATTTGGATGTTGTTGTGCTTCTGTGGCTAAAGTAGCACCAACGCAAGACTTAAATGTGACAAAAGCAACAAGCAAGTCCTGAAAACAATCAATAATACAATTAAGAAATCATTTTAACATTTTTATGTAAGAGTTCTTTAGGCATGAAATTGTCTATATGACGTACTGGTACGTACTAGCTAGCCCCTATAAAGTGGACTGATAGCCAATATTTTGTTGTTCCCTTTCTTTCTCAGTTTAGCCTCACTCGTAGAAAGTACACACCCATCAACCCAACAAAAAAGAGCTATTTTAGTCTCATCCTCAAGTTTGCCAATCCTCAGTTTTGCCTTACCGTTACTTGAAATTTAGGGTATAAAATACCTTCAAATTATACTGGAAAAAAAAAAAAAAAAACGCATCAATTCCAGTTCTGACAATTCATTGATTTTTTCCAATCGGTTCCCCCCCCCCCCCCCCCCCCTTTGTGTATAATCTGTATAATACTAGTTCAGTGGATTGGAGAAGGTTTAGGGGCAGGTCCAAAGCACAAAGTATTTTATTAAAAGAGGTATTTCGTACCATCTCTCTATCAGGTGGAACAATTTAATGGAATAACTGGTTAAACTATGTTGGATTTTCATAAAGCTTAACTATTGTAATTGGCACAAAATGCTGGACATGTAAGAATTTTTACAGTGTGACCCCCAAAATGACAATTAATTTTAGCATAAAAGATGTAACTAAAACCATTGTTTTAAAAATGCAATATCAATATTCAATGAAAGGACATTCATACGGATCGTGCACAGAGGTTGTCATTCTCTCTGGCAGACTCCTCAAGGGAGTCGATAGGATATTGCTCCACCAACAACTTACCAGTTGCTCGGCTCAACTCGGCCTGTTTTCTAGCCAGGAAACCCTTGGAGCTACTGCATCTATAGTTACTCCTGATAAACATCCCCCAAGAAGAGCACATGTATCAGTTACTTAATTTGATCAACTAATTAACTAACTGTGATTTCTTTACTGATGTATATTTTAAATACAAAACAATACATTCAGAGAAATTAATTAATTGGGAAAGTACCTAGGATAAGAGGATCCTTTGATCGGCTTCTGGCGGTACTTCTACTAAGCCCACAAATCAGATGGTGGAGTACACTCGCTAAGGCCTTTCGGCCGATCCATCGGTACCTAGAAACAGCACAGAGACTACTCTCTTTTGCACTGACCTCCAACTGTTACCCTTAAGAAAACCTCCATCATTAATTTGTGAATTAATTAAGAAAATTTAATTAATTAGCTCAGTCTGGTGTAATCATAGTAGCGCACAGTGAATCGAAGTACCTTCTCTTGGCTGGAGGTGGCTCGGAGAAAAGGAAGGGTAAGAGGTGCGTGGGCTTACTCTCACCGAACGGCGAAGAAACCCTCACCAGGGAGTGGCGATAGGGAGAGGGAGGGAGGGAGCGTTAGAGAGAGCAGGCAGTGAAGAAAAAAAAATGAAACGACGAGAGAGACGGACCGTTAACGGAAGCGCTCCGTGATATCTAGATGCCCATTTCGGAATGTGTTATTTGAAATTTTCACAGAATCAATGCTATAACTTAATTTATTTTTCTTATAATACTATTAATAAAAAAAATCAGCATTATGTGGAATTTTTTTTATAAACCATAAATACAAAAATCAAATTTAAAGTTCCAGCATAAGTGTTTTGATATTTATTAAAACCATAAAGAATGAGTTGGCAACTCGTTCCCCACATTTTTTTTTTTGCAATAGAACGAGTTGCCAACTCGTTCTTGGTCAATTTCTCAAATTTTCTGTGTGGTCTCTGTGTTGCCACAGAACAGACTCCCAACTCGTTCCCAGCAAAAAAAAAAAGAAAAAAGTCAAAGAACGGGCTCCCAAGTCGTTTCCCGTGAAAAAAAAAATGTATAGACAGAAATTGAAACATATATGCACGGATCTTAATAAGTAAGCACGAATCCTAATGCAGATCTGATGGTCACCACTAAATTCAACAAAGCCCAAAACCCAAATAATTGATCTGGACGCAGTCAGGTCTTTTACAATTAATTGATCTGGACCGTTCTTTTTAACTTGGCACGAATCTCAAAGCCCAAAAATACTGCTTTCACTGGGAACGAGTTGGGTGCATGTTCTGAATATTTTTCAGATTTTCTGTGACGATTGCTTTGATGTTCAGCGAAATTGATCAAGAACGAGCTGGCCGCTCGTCCTGAGAGAAAAAAATGTGGAGAATGAGTTGCCAATCTGTTTTTTATGATTTTTCTAAATATCAAACCACTCTTGTTGGAATCCTAAATTTGATTTTTCCATTTATGGTTTATAAAAAAAATTCCATTGTGCGTGCCATATTTTATTAAAAACTACTCTGCCAAATATTTATCCAGTCAGACGACGCTGCAACGTCGAAATTTTTATTGATACCATTTTAAAAAAAATCAAATCGCTATTTTTATTGAAGAATTATTTTTTCTATCACGTTTGTTAGATAAAATAGGGGAAATTGGTTATTTGCCACTCTAAAACTTTCAAATCTGAAAAATGCCATCACAATGCCACTCTAAACTTAGTTAATTCTTAAATTTGCCACAAATACACAATTTTTATACTTTTTTTTTATTAAAATTTAACTGAAAAATACCGTTTTGAGATAAATATTTATGTATTTTCCTATATACCCTTCAAATCCCTCATTATACGTATCTCAAAACTGTATTTTTCAGTTAAATTTTAATAAAAAAAAGTATAAAAATTGTGTATTTGTGGCAAATTTAAGAATAAACTAAGTTTAAAGTAGCATTTGTCAGATTTATAGTTTTGTGATAGTATTTTTCAGATTTGAAAATTTTAGAGTGACAAATAACCAATTTTTCCAATAAAATAACAGATACAAAAAATATATCCGATATTTCATTTGGCGGACACAACATGACTAACAAGAAAAATTAAGGTGCCAAATAATTCATGTATATGCCAGGAAATTTTCTTGGTTTTGACTTTTGAGTACATTGCTCAGATACCAAGAAATTAGAGCATCACTGTCAGATACCAAGAAAGTAAATCGATTTATTTAACTGTCTCTATCAGCACTCGAAGTCCAAGAGAAACTTCTTGTAACGTTATGTAGACTTTGACCTAAATTATTTTTTATGCTTTATTTTTTAAAATGGAAATTACGTGTAACCTTCACGGAATTAAATTAATTACTTGTTCTTTTTTGCTCTTTAGACATGAGCAAGATGAGTCCGCCGTTGAAAATGGCAAACATGTTTTTTTTTATTCATTATTTTATTTGACAAACACAAACTTATGTTGTCAAATAAAACAGAGGACATATTTTTTTTAACCCAGCCTACACAAGTTATCAAAATTTATCCCTTTAAATACATGTGTCTTTGTCGCAAATGCAACAAGCACCTCAAACATTGGTAAATACTAAGATTCTAAATAGCGCACTATAGCATTTTTATACCATAAAAGATATGATGCTATCGGCGCTATTTCGCACTATAGCAGCGCTATTTGGACATAGCGCTGTTTTTTCAGCTATGACGTTATGACGTGATAAACGCTATTTAAACCTTTGGTAAATACACTAAGCATCTAAACATTGGTAAATGCACCAAGCACGTGAATTTTTTTTTTATAAACCATAATTGAAAAAAGAAAATTTAGAGAACCAATATGATTATTTGGTTAAAAACCATAAAAACCGAGCTGCCAACTCAGTTCAGAATTTTTTTTATCACGGACCGAATTGGCAACTTGGTTCAGAAATTTTTTTAGGTTTCACACAGGCCACTGAAAATCAATATGGAACCTCGGACCGAATTGGCAACTCGGTTATGAGTAAAACCCTCATTTTGCACGCCAATGAGTGTCTTTGCCTCTGTTGAATTTTCTATCTCGATAATATGAAACTTTTTGGAAGCAAACAAACATGCTCGCAAAGAAACAAAAGTTACATCATCACTAAGCTTCCAAAAATCAAATTACAGATTTTAATGGTTGAATTTTCAAGGGTTTTTTTTATCAACCACAAATTAACTTATAAATTGACTCAATTTCGATGTATGCCTATCTTAATAATTGACAATATTATTATTGAGAGTAAATGTATTCATATAAAAAACTTATAAATTTTGAAGTTTGTTGAATTATCGACATAACAAATTAATCACTAGTTAATGATTAGTAATAGGTTATTTGTTGATTTTTTTTCTACTTTTTTTATATCTTGCATGACCTAAAAAAAAAACTTGGGACTGAATTATCAACTCATGAAAAAAAAGTGATTTTTGAAGTATGTATAGTGAATGCAATATAGAACCCCAACTAGCGTTTAATTTTTTTATATGAGTGTTTCAAATTTTGTATTAAAGATATGTATGCCTTGTTTGGAAGTGAAGATCGAAAACACAAATTAAAAAAAAAAATTAAAAACATTTCAACCCACGATAAAAAAAAAAAGTGATAAGAAAAAAGAGATATCACCAAATTAATTTTTTTTTATAACAGACCCTTAAAAAAAAATTGGGACTGGATTTGCACCTCGGTCCCGCACTTCGTTACACCGCTGGCCACATAGTTTTCATGTTAAAAATTGAAAAAAAAAACTTCTGGACCGAGTTGCCAATTCGGTCCATGGTAAAAAAAAAATTCCAGACCAAGTTGGCAACTCAGATTTTATGATTTTTGTAACAAATCAACTCATCATATTGGTTCCCTAATTTTTTTTTTTCTTTTAGTTATGGTTTATAAAATAAAAAAATTCAAGCACGTGCAACACCTCAAATTTGAATTGGTCAAAGAACCTCATCAAATGTGTATATTTCAATTGGTCAAAAATCATCACAAGAGGAGAAAATAAAAACAGATGTGTGGCGGACATATGTTTCTATCTGCCAAATGAAATGGTAGACACAACATTTTATTTAGCAGATGTGGTAGAAATTTAAGTCTACACGATCAGTAGTTATTTGATTTATTTTTTTTAAATATGATATAAATAAAAATTTCGGATCTATGAATCCGTAGCCAATTACTAATGGACAGTCCAAATTAATCCAATCCGGACCAAAGCCAATCCGCTGCACATAAAAATTATAGAGGGTCCGTTTTGAGATTCATGCCGAGTTAAAAGAACTAATCTGACCGTTGTTTGTAATTTGTTGATACCTGGGGTGATCCGAATTCATGGTGTCTCATGGATCTATACGGTTCAATTTTTTTTTATTTAACCAGAGCTTGTTTGAATTTCACAAAGATCAGATTTATGACCAAGAAATCATTTGAGGTGTCCAGTTCTTAGCTACTTAATCACACAAATATATATCTATATGAGGAGGGATCAAGTTACACCTTTTTTTTTGACACATTTTGGCACCTACCATTTTCAAAGTCCAAATAGTCGATCCAAACCGTTCAGCATGATTGATATACTAAAATGTGCTTGGAGATCAAATTTTACATTTTTTTGAATTTTTTTAGTATTTATTAAGATGGTTACAAAATCGTTGTTTTTGGACCATTGAAAAACAGCGATTTTATAACCATCTTAATAAATAGTAAAAAAATTCAAAAAAATATAAAATTTGATCTCCAAGCACATTTTAGTATATCAATCATGTTGAACAGTTTGGATCGACTATTTGGATTTTGAAATCGCAAAATTAACCTATAAAAAAACAATGTCATGATGTGTCAAAAAAAAGGGTGTAATTGGATCCCTCCTCACTCTATATATATATATATATGAGGAAAGCTAGGGTGTGATGTGCTCACCAAGAGGGTTTGGTGAGCACAACTCCAAAAGTATATCGGATCGACTTCAAATGACAAATCCAAACCGTTAAAATCCGTGTACTTCATGAGTGATACATCTACATGCAAAATTTTAAAAGTTTCAAATTTATTTGCTATGAGGTCAAGTGGTCAAAGAAATGATGAAAAATAAATATATAAAACAACTTATAAAATAACTCATTAAAAGATTCATTACTTTGACCGCTTAACCTTGTCCCAAATAAATTCGAAACTTTCAAAATTCTGCATGTACATGCATCACTCAAGAAGTACATGGATTTCAACGGTTTGGATTCGTCATTTGAAGCCGATTCGATATACTTTTGGAGTTGTACTCACCAAACCCTCTTGATGAGCACATCACATCCTAGATTTACTCTATATATATATATATAAAAGATTTATCTAGTAAAAATAAAATTAAGCTTTGGATTTAACAATACAAATTTTTGAAAATGGAATACAAAAAATAAAAACTTGAAACTAATCTCACATAATTTTTCAATGTTGTTATTAATTTATTCTAAATCATAAAATTGTCCTGCTGAACCTGAAGCTCTTCAATATTTCAACATCAATCATAAACGGGAGCTTTCGTGGCAAAAATCCTCTCCTTCTTAGATGCAAATTGAGCAACAAGGAGGTTTCTATCAAGCAAAAATTCCGAGACGGCTCCGACACTGCAGTAATCCTTAGCCCAGCGACACAAGATGGGATAATCTTCTTCATTCAACAAATTAATTCCAGCCACCTCCTGGAGTATAGAAAACCAAAATGCTATCATACAGCCAGCTAAATCGACCAACCCGATCGAGTCGCCTCCAAAGAACTTTTTCCCCTCGAGCTGGCGTTGGAGTGTGCTTAGAGTCTCCTTCGATTGCGCTATGAAGCCTTTCTGAATTTCTCCATCAGTCCAGCATGACATCCAAAATGCTGGTATAACCTACATAAACATGAATAATTTAGAAATGAAAATGAGAAGAAATAATCATAATAACAACACTTAATAACCTTTTCGTCTATGAAGCGAGCCCAGAAACGAGCCGTTGCCCTCTCGTATGGATCACTTGGCAGTATATTATAGCCCTCAAATGCTTCGTCGACATATTCGATTACAATTAACGACTCCACAATCGGCTTTTCTCCATGTACCAGCACTGGTATCTTCTTATGGATTGGATTGTGCCTGTGCAATCAATATAAAATGAGTCACAATTCTATGATTTAAACAACGTACCATAATGAATTAGTGATTCATTATATATAATTAAGATCGTACCTTAATAACATGTCACTCTTGTGAGCCAGATCTTCATTTAAAAATTCAAATTTCACATCTTTAAGCCGTAGAGCCACTTCGGCACGGTGGCTGAAGGGGCTTCCTTTGGTACCTAATAGCTTCACTGTCTCTTCCATTTTCTCTCTCTACCTTTTTTGAGGTATTAATGGTGATACCTCTCGGTATTTATACAATTATTATGGGGGGTAGGTGATACTCTTATTTTTTTTTCTTGTAATAAAATAAATAAGTCAATTACTTAGCTACGAAGGAGGCATACATTGTTTTAAAAATTGAGTGAGTTACTCTTCTTTTGTCTTGTTAGAGGAACAAGTCAACTGCTTAGTTATGAAGGAGGGATTGGTTTAATTGCTTCTGTTATGATTACTGCTCTGCCCATGCTTTTAAACAATTAGGGCCTGTTCGGCCGCCTCATGTGAACATTACTTTTCAGTTCAATTTCCGTACTCATGTCCAATTTTTTGTGTCAGCCGAACAGGTCCTTAAAAAAAGCGGTGGATTTCTTTGGGTAAATAATAAAGTTGTACCACACAATTATTTTTAAAAACATCTTTGTGTGCATATATCAAATCACAAATAAATGAAAAAATAAAATGATCAAGCAAGATATCAAAACAGCAAGCGATCAAGCAAGAAATAAGAGAAGACACAATATTTACGTGAAAATTCTTTTGAGATAAAACCACGAAAGCACACAACACAAATTTATTAAATCAAAGGAGTTTTACAAGTACAAAAATTAGCCAGCATAATAGCACTCTATTAGAGCATCTACATACCTGCAACTCAAATGAGTTTCTAATTATCTATTAATTACTTTTTAGAAATTAATGTTTCTAAAATTTCTAACTCTCACATTCTTGAAATTAATTTTAGAGTTTCTATTAAGCCACATCAGCAACAAATTACAAAGGATAATTAAACTGAGCCAATCATTTTGGTCACTATGGAGTTTAGAAATAATTTCTTAATAAGAAATTTTACCGCATAGTTTCTAAATAAGAAACTTCCCACATCAAACTAGAAATTTTAATAGTTTCAGAAATATAGATGCTCTCACACAATCTCTTACAATTTCAAGAAGAAAAAATAATTTAGAAAGACTTGAAGAAAAAGAAGAAGCTTTCGAACAGAGAGAGCAGCTCACACGGCTTGAGACTAATAAAAAAAAATCTCTCTATCTCCACTTCTTATTTCCTATACAGAAATCATTTTCATTAAACCAAAATAGGCTTCGGGCCTTCGGCCCATAATTGTCTTCACACAAACAGTTTCTCAATCAGGGTTCACAGGTCAACGCATGTGAGTCTTCGATTAGACCATGTACAATTGCAAGTTTGAAACCTTTTATTTTGTTAATATATTTATATTTTGTAAGAAGCGGCCGTAAGTATTTAGAGCGGAGTAGGTCCGTTAGGTCATAGGGGTGTAAAGTTGCATACGGATCGGATAGTGTCAAACAATATCTTTATTCGTTATAAAAAAAAAAATTATAATTACGAATAGTTTTGGAAATGAATATGGATTGAATATTAAACAAATATGAATACAAATTGGATATTAGACAAAGAGATAGGCTATTATGCTTTGCAAAGCAAAGGGCCCTTTGTGCTTCGCATTTATATTCATTGGATGTGCTTCAAGATCGTGCCGGAACAGATCAGATCAACTCTTCAAATTTTTCGCTGATTTGAATGAAAGCTCTCTACTGGACATCTCCAATTAGGTCGCCAGCGAAAAAATCCCGATCTGTCTCGCCGCTCTCTCCAAAACGCACGCAGACAGATACGGAGAAAGGAGAAAAAGCGCACGGAGAAAGGGCGTCGCTGGAGAGAGCGCCTCACGACGGCAGCGTCGGAGACCAACCGCGTTGCTGGAGCTTCTGTCTTCTCCGTCGACAGGTGTGCAAGAGAAAGGGACCAGGAAACCCATATGGTTTTTGTTTTGTTTTCGACTTTTCTTCATTTTTGTCACTAATATACAGTATATTTGTTTTCTCAGGCCCTGTGTAAAGCTGATTTACAAAGGGAGCTGGGTCTGCCCATGAAGCCAGCGATCCTCCTGGTCAGCAGTTACTGCTCTACATATTTGTATTTTATTGTGGAATTTCATAATGGGCGTATGAATTAAAGCATTTGATTATTTTTTTGGCAGATTGGATTTATAGGAAGGTTAGATTATCAGAAAGGCACTGATCTGGTTCTTTCAGCACTGCCTGAGATTATCAGAAAGGCACTGATCGGATTCCAAGTACCCAGCCCAGAAGCGAGAAGCATATTTCTAACTTATATAGTTGTTAGTGTTGTAATGGATATTTATATGGAAGATTTCCCAGTCTTAAGTTTTGTTGTTTTTGCATTTTGCTAATGACAATTGTTTATCAGTGATTTGTACTCAGGGGTTATATTACTTGTTATATATTTCTTGTTTTATACTTTGTTGGATTTTATAAATTGTGGTTATTAATGTATGTATGTATGTACTAAATTGTGGTTATACTTTCTTGTTTATCAGTGATTTGTTTTATACTCTCTTGTAAATTGTGTTATTTATGATTGTACTCAAATATTTCATTTTACTGTTACGGTTGTACTAGTCGGACCCCTGACTGGTATATTCAATTCATTTACAGAAATATTATCTATTTGAGAAATTACCTTTAAAATTGTTTTCACAATATATACTTCAATGATTCAATCAACATATGCAATAGATTTGTTTCTTCATTATAGATACAGGGGTTGTTACTAGTAACAGTACTGTACCAGCAAGTTATCCACATTTTTAGTAGCTCCAGGTACATCAAGCATTCATTATTAAGCAAGAACTTCGATAAATAATTGATATATATAAAGAATATATAAACAGGTAACAACTGTTTGGAGTACAAATTTTCTCTAGATCCATAAATGTAAAAAACAGATTCATAAATCAGAATTATTTCAGCAAGATTAAACCGTAATACATTCACACACATTCAGCAGCTTGTACATACAAAAAGTACAAAAAAAACATACAATTTAAACAACTACACAAAATCAACCCCAACCCTGACGCCGCACCCCCTCTCGCACCCTCCCAAGCCTAGCCTTTGCCAAGTTGCCGGTCTTCCAAAGAGCAGCCAAATACCTAAATTGCAAAACTGGAAACAACAATTTATTCTTGTTTTACAATTCCTAAATTAATAACAAAAGAAGGTGCATTGGTCTCATTAAAGAATCTGACTGGAATTCAAAGACAAATAATCTTGAGGAAAAAAAATATAGGGATTTTGAATGTAAAACTGAAAATTGTGCAATCTAGTTCCAGAACTAAAATTTTTGTTTTTCTTCTTCCTTTTTTCTGAAAAATTTGAGTCTCAAAGAATTATTTAATCGCACGAATAAAAAACCTAGATACTGGCGATCTGATGGTATTGAAGGAGAATTTTGTTATCGGAAAGGGAATGCCTCTTCTCCTCTCTATCCATTTTTAAAGCCCCAATTTACTTCCACAATTGCAAATGACACCCAATGATATTTTGCTTGTTTGCAGTATACACTGAGCTAAATAAACTGAGATTAAGGCAAGCAAAAGAGGAAATGACCCTCATTCTTTTCATTAAACTAGTGATGAAAACCTCAGATTTCTTAACTTTACTTGACAAAATCTCTTTTAAACTAATTCATACAAAATTTCAATACAAATGGTTTAATGCTATTTGCATGCAAATTAGTGTAACTGGTCACAAATATGAGAATTGGATGTAATTATGCAATGATGCTCAACTGCTTGTAATACTTTGGAGAAATGAAAATAAATAAAATAAAAATAATTGCAACCTGATTATCACCAAAAGCTCCATTACTATCACCGTGGGTTTCCTGGTCTGCGATATGACGGATGGTCAACAAAAACCTAATGACAATCAGCTGGAGCAAGAGAAGAGAGGACTCTGCTGGAGCAAGAGCTGGCGGTGCGCGCCGAGAGAGAGAGAGAGAGAGAGCCGCTTGAGTCGCTGCTTCCAGCCTAGCTCCGTTCTGTGCTGCTTCCAGGTGTCCCTTTCTCTTGCACACCTGTCGACGGAGAAGACAGAAGCTCCAGCGACGCGGTTAGTCTCCGACACCGCCGTCGTGAGGCGCTCTCTCCAGCGACGCCCTTTCTCCGTGCGCTTTTTCTCCTTTCTCCGTATCTGTCTGCGTGCGTTTTGGAGAGAGCGGCGAGACAGATCGGGATTTTTTCGCTGGAGCCCTAATTGGAGATGTCCAGTAGAGAGCTTTCATTCAAATCAGCGAAAAATTTGAAGAGTTGATCTGATCTGTTCCCGCACGAATCTTGAAGCACATCCAATGGATATAAATGCGAAGCACAAAGGGCCCTTTGCTTTGCAAAGCATAATAGCCTATCTCATTAGACAAATATGAATATAATTTAGACAATTAAAAGTAACCTGCTAATATACATTATGAAAAATAAATAAACATTTAAATATAACTTTTTTCATTCATAATTAGAGTTTGTTGATGTACATTGCGTGAATGTTTGAATGAATCAATTTTTGTTGAATAAAAATACAACGTGCTGTCCAGTAGTCACGAGTTAAATAGTAAGTAACTGAAAAAAAAAAGGACCGGAATCCGGATTGTCGGATACCCTTCAATCCCACAAGAGACCATAAGATCTTGTTCGGCTGCATGATGGGCAAGGAATTGAGCACGGAAAAAGAAAATTTTGAACTGATTTTTACTGTTCATGTGGGAAAAAAAAATTCACTCTGAGTGAATTTTTTTTTCTCACGTGAACTAGTAAAAACGGAATGACAGCCGAACAGACCCTAAACAAAAGAAAGGAATGTATAGTTGAGCTAGCCCAGGCCCTAATTGTACTGCATGCTAGAAACTGTTCTAATTTTGCAAACCTAATAGGATGATCCGGATCCAGTTTTGTATCCGCATTCATATATGAATTCATCAATTTCCATATTCGAATAAAATCGGATAATATCTGATGTGTTTTTAAAATTCAAACTATCGACCCGAACTACTCAATAAGATATTCATATTAAAATGTTTTATTAAATTTTATATTTTTTTTTGAAAATTTATTATTATTTTTAGATATGTACAAAATTATTGTCAGTATTTCTGGACCAATTTTCCAAAAAAAAAAAATTGGATCTAGAAGCACATTTTAATATGGAGATCGTGTTGAGCAGTTCGAATCGACTATTTAAACTTTAGAAATAGAAAGAAAGATATAGAATATGATTGAAGCACAAAAATCAATAATATACTTAGATGTTCTCCGAAAGTGTGAGACCACAAATTAGTGCATTTAGATGTTATCCAAACGCTAAATAAAAAAAAAACACATATATTCACACGTTATATGTGAACATGTGCATTAAAAATTATTCAATTTCAAACTCAAGTAAAAGTTAATATATTCGATTGATGAAAAGTCATGGACATACGTTTAGATATATATATATATATATATATATATATATATATATATATATATATATATATATATATATATATATATTTTTTTTTTTTTTTTGTTTTGTTTAAAACGTTTAGATATTGTTGTATATGCATGTGCTTAGAAAATAAGTACAGAGTTGTCAAATAAAAAATATTATTATAATATATTTAGAAAATGGGCATAGCTATGAAAAAAGAAATCGTTGATATCTCCAATCTGTTATTGAGTGACTATGTTTTTGGAAATTGCAAAAGATAGTAGTAGGGGTGTTTATTGGATCTGGTTTAATCGATTTTAAATCAAATTGTGAGAATTTGGTTTAAATGGTTCGGTTTTGCTAATTAAATAGATTGGTTCGGTTTATTTTTAAAACTAGTTTTAATAATTTGGTTTGATTTGGTTTAGAAACTTTAAAACCGGTTAGATTGAACTGATTGAAATTTGTAAATCCATTCTCCGTGCAAACCAAACATTTAGAAAAGTTCAAAATTTACAACGTAATGTATATTTTTTGGTCTGGTTTAAAACTGATTAAACCGAACCAAACAATATTTTTAAATTCATCTTGAAAAAAAATTAACAAAAGAATATTTATTTTTATGATTAATATCCTATTTCATTTCAACTGAACAAACCGATATTTTTTTCGGTTTGTTCAGTTCGGTTCTTATTATATTTCAGTTTGGTTTGACTTTTAAAAACCAAACAAAATTTTAGTTTGTATATTTTTAATTGAGTTTGGATCGAACCAAACTGATGAACACCCCACAGAGATTTTTTTTTTTTAAAATAGAACTCAATTTAAACAAATTAACCAAAGCAGCACAGTAGGCTAGGAAGTGATGAAAATAGCATCCACTGGTTTCTCAAACCGGTGTGGCTTAAAAGAACTTTGCTACACCGGATTCCCAAACCGATGAAGCATTTTTATTATCCAGATGACTCATTTTCCCACCAGACTGTGGCTCGTTACAAAAAATCAACAAACAATGCTCCATCGGTTTGGAAAACCGGTTGAGAGGATTGTTTTATTTATATACGTACAAATATTTTGTCTGGGAAAGTTTGATAACAGTTCTTTGATTGATAGAACATAGTGTAATTAATGATAAAGAAAGGTGCATTCAAAGTTCATTGAACTTGAAAGTTTCAACAATTTCCACTAAGGTGTGACGTCCTTCAGATGGTCGATTCAAATGTTTAATAATACAATCCATAATTTAATAATCCATGGTGCGTATATAAATAAAACAAGCCTTCCAAACTGGTGGAGCATTATTTGTTGATTTTCTGTGGCGGGATCATAACCTGATGGAAAAATTAGTCATCCGGATAATAAAAATGCTCCACTGGTTTGGAGATCCGGTGTAGTAAAGCCTTTTTAAGCCACACCAGTTTGGAAAACCGGTGGAGACTATTTTTATAACTTCCCAACCTGCTGTGCTGCTTTGGTTAATTTGTTTAAATTGAGTTAAAAAAAAAAAATCCTCCACAGATAGTAGACCACGCTTGGATTGGAGTCAACCTAGCTTGGCTAATCTTTGTGGCGCCGGCTGTATTCAGATTCATACAGCAGGTCTCTGACGATAATTATGTTCTCATGTATATACAACACCATTATTATTCTAAAAAAATATCAGTTTTTACTTTCATGAAAAGCAATAACATGTTCTAGTTGTACATGGTCCAGTTCCTATAACTCAACCTAGCTGGCTAAAGGCATAGATCATATGCTAAAATATAATAATGTGCAATATGCATTACACAATGGTGTGTTTTTTTTAGGTAGACATAATGGCGGGTTACTTGGAGCACTTTACTTCTTGTTATAGTACTGTTCAATCCTTGAATGCTAACCTGAAAAAAAAAATTATGTTTATTTAACATTTCTTTTATTTATTTATAAATATGAAAATTATGATAGAGTAGTATTGCTATTATTCAAATTAGTAGCATTTACAGATGTAATTATTGTATATGAGTAGAGTTAAAATATTTTCATTGTTTTAGTGCTTCAAGTATGTCTCACATCCTTATATTTGTTTTTAAAGTTCAAAAAATTAATCTGAACCGTTTAACATGATCTTCATAATAAAATACGTTTGGAGACCGAATGTTATATATTTTGAAAATAAAAAATACTATTTTTTTAGTTAGATACAAAATAACTATTTTTTATGATCTTTTTTCATAAAATTTGTTTAATTCATCTATAAAGTTAGTAAAAAAATTCTGAAAAAAAATATAAAAATTGGTCTCCAAGCACATTTTAATATAGATATCATGTTGAGAGATTCTGATTGACTATTTCGATTTTAAAAACAGAGGCATCATTGGACCCGAAGATAATAAGAAATTGTAGCACTACTCAATACATATTTAGAGGATAAAATCGTTACGGTACATAGAATATGACAATTTTAAGAAACACATTATAAAATATAATTTATTTAAGTATTAACGCATTAACCCATCTACCTCCTTTAGTTTGTCAATCTAAATCCCAATTAATTCTGAGGAATATTTCATCTCAGATTTTTTTTTTCCACTAGACTAAACACGGACTCTCCTATCTTTTTTATTTATTTATTTATTTATTGTATAACTTGGACCTATATCATAATTGAGCAATTAATTTTACCATCTTTACAGGACCACTCTGCCTACTTTAGTAACCCTTATTTCTGTCAGATATAAACAGTGCTTTTGCGTACAAGAAAACTGAGATAAAGAAATAAAAACTAAATTAGTGACATACAGCTGAATGGTGTCCCCGGAAGTAATGAATGCATGAAAAATACGCTGTATAAAACTTAAAAAAAAAACAAAATAGAATTTGTCATTTTTATGGTAAGTGCTCCAGAGGAGGGGAGAACGCCTTCATTAAAGAGAAGGAAGGAGAAAGTCGCTCAATGACGAGCTGTCCATGTCGTTTACCTGCTTCACAAGAGGGTAAACGGAGAGAGAGCAGAGGGCCAAATTTAGACGGCTCAATATTATCTACAAGTGAAAATGTACATAAAGGCCAAATTTTATAGTTTTTCCAAAAAAAATTATATTTATTTAGATAGGTAGAAAATCAATACTTGTGGATGGCCTAGAATCTTTAGATCAAAGTATTTTTCTCAAGGTTCTAAATAGCGATTATAGCGGCGTAGTGGGTAGATAAAAAAAAAAGCTATAGCAAATAGCGCAGCTATAGCAAATAGCGCAGCTATAGCGAAAGTTTTCATAAATAGCGTTTTTTTAATTTTCAAAATTTATACTCTATATTTCTACTAATTATCAACATGATCAATATTAGAAAATTGAAGTAATAACTAAATGATAACTGATTTAAGTCTATATTTTTTTTTTCAATCATGCAAATAAGGAGGAAAAAAAAATATATACAAAGTAACATTATTTAATAGTTCATACTTCATAGTATTCTAGATTATAATAGACGAAAAGCAATTAATTTTATAAGTGAAATAAAGTTAGTATACCTATTTGAATATTTTATATATTATAATAATCAAAATCAGCTTTCAATGAAACGAATGGCAAAAATTTTACAGGTTAATACTAGACGAAGAGAAAACAAAAGAAAGAATTAATATTTGAATATTTTCAGATATAGAACAAAAACATATAGTTCGGTTTAGCATACTTATTATAGCAGACCATGTAGTATTAGAAATATAACCAGAAGTACAGAAACCAGTGTAAATTACAAAAAAACCCATGTAGCAATAGCGCGTAGTGCGTAGTGATAAAAGCGGCCAACTATTAGAGCTATAGCAGTCGTAACTGAAATAGCTCACTTTTATCTCATAGCGTAGCTTTTATGGTCTGAAAAAAAAAACTATAGCTAGCTATTTAGAACACTAGTTTTTCTACATATCTAGACAAATAGTAAAAAAAATCTAAAAAATATCAAATTTGATCTCCAAATACATTTTTATATTGAAATCACGTTGAATGGTTCAGATTAATAGCTATTTGGACTTTGAGAATGAAAATATGGATCCAGACCAATGTGCGCTACGCATAGTATACTAGGTATAGTAGCCTCACTCATATTTATATTAATTAATTTGACGAATATCTACCATTAAATGTAGACCTAAAATTCCTCTTCAATCCATACCTCCAACAAGAGGTAGAACGAATAGTAAGGAGGGATAAAGAACAGTGACCACTGGTACCAGCTTGAAAAATTCCTGAATTGAATCTGATGAAGGACAGATGTTTAGTTATATCTGTTGCTGCTCATGCTTATAATAATTGGGAGTTCTCAAAAGTTGGTTGTTTGTGCTTTGGTCTCAATTGTTGTGAGACATAGTCAAATTTCTCTTTGGTGTTAACTGTGTGTTGAAACCTTGTTACTGCTCAGCTGATGAGTGAATCAGCAGGGTTCAGTAATTAGTTAAGGATGCCGGGTGTGTGTTAGTGAGACTATTAAAAGACATCTAGGGGTTTGGGACTTTTGCTTAGTGTGTTAAGCACTTTAGAGTCATACTAGTTGTTGTAATGTGTTTAATGGAAGGACTATAAGTAGGGGCTGATGTAGGATGAAATCAATTTCAAATAGCTTATTGGATTCAAACCCATTAACTAATTAAGTATAAGATAAAAAAAATAAAAATATCATACTCTTACATAATAAAAACAAAACAAAAAATATCATCGTACATGTTAAAAAACAAGAAAGTTGGTTCAAATCCGTAAATTTCTATAAAATTTCTATAAAAATAATAATTTGTTCTCATTAACAGTGTTTTTGAACTGGTCCGACAGACTTTTCAATTCTAGAGAGAGGCAAAGCAATTTTCAGGGAGGATCAAAGTGGTATTGGACCCGTATTTTCCCACCGAATTTCAAAATTCAGGGGCGGTTGCCCCCCAACTATAAGCCTCATTTTAAAAAAAAATGTAGACCTAACTGATCTAGGAGCAAAACAAAATTTATGCACTAACAAGGAAGTTAGTAATTTTTCCATTCGATAAATAAAATTATTCTTGCGCATTTTGTTCTTAGCTCTGAGTTCCAACCGAAAGAATGCGAGTTCTCCTCTGTTCATTTCATATATCACTGATAGCAAACCCCCCCAACCCCACAACACACCCACACACACACAAAAAAGGATTGTTATTGCACTAATTGAACCTAGCTAGCTATATATATTTTTAACAGTACATACTTCCTGAATAACAATTTTATCATATATATCCGCTGCATTCATGCAAGTCCAGCAAGAAATGAGCTAATTAAGGTGCTGAGTTTGCTGAATTGGAAATCTCCATTAGCCCCTCAACTGAACCTGAGCTTTCTTCTAGCAACCAATTCTCCAGATAAGAGAAAGGAGTCTGTTCCTCGTGAACCATACTCAGCTTTTTCTCATGATCACCCACCAAATTTTCATACAAGAGAATTGAATCGAGCTCATCTTGATTCAACAAATTACCACTTTGCATATCCCTTGTAAATTCAGTAGATTTTGATGAGGACCTCATCCAACCTTCTAGAAGTTTCGAGAGATTCTCTGCGCTCGATGCATAGGTGAATGGGTTATGACATGAGTCTGGCAATGGGGGATTCTCTGTGACTGGTTCTTGTATGGTGTTGTATGTAGAGAATGTCAAGTTCAACGGAGCCGTGTAGTTATAACTGATCGATGGTTGGAATTTCTTGAGCTTCTTCTTGAGATGAGTGTTCCAGTAGTTCTTTATGTCGTTATCGGTTCTCTGAGGAAGATAGGAAGCTATGGCTGCCCATCTGCATGGAAATAAGCAATGACAAAAATGATAAGATACAAAATAACTTTTAAAATTATTGCTAGTTATAGAGTAGGATTGATGTATTTATCCTTCTTATATGAGAAAATTTTGGCTTCTTTTGCAATCTTTGCTTGTGGTGACCAACTTCTAATGTTTCTTTCCTCTTTTTTATAATCTAGAATTTACTCTAGTCGGTCCCCATTTAAATGTACAAGATGCTTTTCATTCTCTTTGTTCTAAGTAATAAACTAATAATAAAGCATGTTTCAAGATCTTCCATTTAGATTGTAAAATTATATGCTAGAATTAGAAATAACACTGAGAAGCTTAAAGCTAGGTATGAGAGCATCAACTGTAACTGATGACAATGTTAATCGCTTCTTTTTATTCTCGGCATTATATAGAGATGATATATATAATTATTTCAAATCCAAATTTAATGTGTAGTTGAATAGCCATATCTCATAATACTTATTGACATATATACTTAAAAATGGCTGTGTTTATGAGCAAACTGATAAGTCATAACTATGATCCGGGCATGGGAAATAACCGATCAAGTAACTTAATTAACAGTAATACAGATCTACACACTTAGCCATTTCCATAAAAGCTAATGTGACAAATTGCTTCTATGAATTTCTTTCTGCTTCTAGTGATGTTGTGTTCCTGTGCTTATCTGTTTGTTTGTGTGCCAGAGAGTAAGAGAGACTCACTTGTTTCCAAGCATGGCTTGAAGATGGACGATGATACCCTCTTCACGAGGAGTAAAATTTCCACGCTTGATTCCAGGCCGAAGGTAATTAGTCCACCTCAATCTGCAACTCTTACTGCACCTCATCAACCCTGTTAAAGTAAAACAAGAAATCAAAACCCATCAGGAAAAAAAAAAATGAATCAAAAGAGCCAACAAAAGAGAAAGTAAATTTAAGTTTAAAGAAAGAGGAACAAAGGATCAGGGACTTAAACCAGTTTTAGTAGGTACTGATCGCCAGTTACCGGGTCCATGCTCTTGTATGTAAGAAACCAATATGATATCCTCTTCAGGTGTCCATGGCCCTTTCTTCACACCAACTTTATCACAGCATGGTGGCCTAACCATGTCTAGCTACACTAGCTTAAGACTCTTCTTGAACCCTTCTCTTTATTTTTCTCTCTCTGTCAAACCTACAGGTGCTCCTCACAATGTGAGTGCTTTATATACTTCATGCCAGGATGAGGCTGTGCTGTTGATTTCTACCTTCACTGTTAACAAAGTCAACAGAGTTTAATTGAGTCGTTTTCTCTTTTTGTTTTATGCTCACATGAATTATCTTCCTCTGCCAAAAAAGAGAAACGCTAGTTAAATGAGGTGTCGCAATTATGGACTCTCATTTAATGTGCTTACTTTTGGAAATGGAGTTTAATGCTCTCTTCTGGATGTGTCATTACAATTTGTTTGGTTTTGGAATGGAGGCAAATAAAGCACTATGGACCAAATAAATATAAGGTACTTTGTGCCCAACAGATATATTTCCTTTTTAATACATTTTCAATCCTTTGCCAGCTTTTTCCTAGGTTTCAAAGTTTTTACTGCTGTTTTTTTTTTTTTTTTTTTTAACGAAGGGTTTCTAGGGGTTAAGATGGAACGCATACGGAAACGGAGCGGATAATGATAAAATCATATCCATATTTCTTTTTTTTTTCTTTTCCGGATATGGATACAGATATGAATATGAATCGGATTGGATATTTATTAAAATAATATAAAAAATTATTAAAATATACTAAACTTCATAATAGTTATCTAATTATAATGATGAATAACATAATATTTTCATAATATATATTAAAATATATGGTATATATCTACTATTCGGATATGAATAATTGAAACGTAAAATTATATCAGTATTCATATTCACACGGATATTCGGATATCAAATATCGACATCTAAATTTTTGAATACGGATTGAATGCAGATCAGATATCATCCATACAATTTTCACCTATAAGGTTGTGCTCTAGAATTAGAGGGTGAAACATCATTAATAGAAGGAGAAGGGAAGAAGACGAGGTGAATCTCTTCTCCGCACAGTGATCACACCTCAATTTGGAGATGAAAGATTTTGCTAAAAATCTACACGGTGCTCACCTAGTCTCCCTTTCGCACAGTAACCGCTATCCTCCGTTCTCTTTCTGATTCTCTCTTTCTAGAGCAAGTGAAGTCGCACCCGACCAGACGAGCTGGTGACGTCTCACTTCCGCACAGTGATTTCTCCTTCTCCTCCCTCTGCGTACCGTCTTCTGAAGCTGAGCCTAAAAGCTTCCGTGAGATAAATATTTTGATTGAGCAGTTTTGAATTCATACAGCGCTGTTTTGACTCTAGTTCGTGATTTGCATAAATAAAAAATTGCTCA
This sequence comes from Carex arenaria, assembly GCA_964058825.1. Classification (NCBI taxonomy): domain Eukaryota; kingdom Viridiplantae; phylum Streptophyta; class Magnoliopsida; order Poales; family Cyperaceae; genus Carex; species Carex arenaria. The sequence continues at coordinate 730,166 of CAXKVW010001709.1, forward strand.
GTCAAAATCTTGACCCGACTGCCGTGTAAACCTTGGACCACAACAAATATTGTTACTGCTACCTGGTATAGAAGGATTGAGCACATCCAAGTAACGGTCAATAAAAATACTTGAAATATGGATAGTTTGACTTTGCCTTTTAATATTTCACAACCATTCAAATACAAACCTTCTAGTTTAGTCAACAAAAATTAAAAATCCAGGCCACAGGATCATTCTAATCATTTGGAATTAAAATGACAAAATCAATTTCCTCAAGTTATAAATCGCGTTGCAAGCTTTCAAGAGGAAAATGATGTTGTTAGAAACATACAAAAATACGAACTATAAAACTACTTCAAAATGAAATGGAGACAGCAACCGACACATTATTTTATCGCCTATGATTGAATACTATAGGTTCTATGTTAATCAAACAAGTCAAAAATAAAATAAAATGTTAAATTGTCAGAAGCACACCACAAGTTGAAATTAGTCTAGTGTTTATTTAACCAGTAAATTGCCATTTGCAAGCGGCTGTCCAGTTCAGAAAAGGCACTTTTCTAGGAAAACTAAATGAGAAGACCAAGAACAGAGAAGAAACATAAAATAAGAAACAATAAGAGGATTAAGCACATTCAACAACAGAATATTAAAGAAAATAAGACCCTTAGAAGATGAGACTACAGTACTGTTGGTGTCTACTAGTACATCCCCTGGCTTCACTGGTAGACATTTCAATACCAGCCCTCACAGAAGACCTGACTGGTACCCTTAATATCTTTGTACCAGTAAGTGGATAGTATTGTACAAGATATGGCCACAGCAATATAGCATGATATTAGTCCTAATTTACAAAGAATTTCAACATTTCTGAATGCTACCACATTACAAAGCTCCCCTATGGGATGTTGCCACCTAACTCAGTGAGGCTTCAAAAGTTTATGCACAGGATTCAAATTCTTTGTTGGTGGGTGCCAGATGTCAGTTATAGCAACATGACCATTAGCTGCACCTATTGGTTAACAAACCACCTAATTTAACAACTTGTATGATCAAGTTGACAAACATTTTATCCGAGAACCAAATTTCCAGCATGATATGTACACATAGTAGGTAAACCATTGAAACCTCAGAGGAGCATCAGTATAGTATTAGACTATTAGTTGTCATCACACAATGGTCAGGCAAATAACTGGATATAACTTCATCACCAAATAAGCCCCATTATCCTGAATCTAAATTATGTGGTACCATGTACCAGCACAAGCAAAATTGAAGATGTCTGCTAGAACGGATAAACAAACATCAAGACATGGGGGAAAAAAAAGCTATTTGCACTATATCACTATGACAAATCAACCCAGTTCATTCTTTTTCTATGCAACAAAAATCACAAAAGACATGAAAAAGAAAACAGATTCCACAGTCAGAACATCACCAAATTGGTCGAAGCCCCAACAACAAATGGCTCCATGAGAAGTCGTGTCAAGAAGTAGAAAATAACCCCTAGAGTTATTGAGATGGGCAATGCCGGTAAAGCATGTCGAAAAACAGAAAGAAGAATCAGAGTACAGCCAAGACCAGAAATAATTGCCAGATAACAAGCATACACTGTCATCAGATCATACATTGCAGCTCGACCAACCAACACACTGTAGAAAACAAAATCTCCAAGCCCCAACCTAATACCCCTTGTCGAATCAAACACCTCAAATTCAGAGTTTGAATCAGGAGGTGGCCTCTGGCCCTCTCTCTCAACCAATGGCAATGTTTCTGATTCACCAGTCTCCATTTCCACCACAGCATGATTAGAATTATTTAACTCCCTAATTTGTACATGATTGACATTATTCAAATTGTCTTGTACCATTGGCAGAGATGATACTAAAGGAGATCTCTCTTCTTCATCTACTGAATTGGAATTAGAGGGCTCTGTGCCTGTCACTGGTTGCAGCTCAACTGAACCAAGAGAAGAAACTGGAGAGGAAACTGGTTCTGAGACTGGAGGGGAGGAAACAGTAGGCCGGGCCTCGTAAACCAGAGCTGGGAGCTCATCGTCACGGTCTGAAGCAAGCTCAACAAGGATCCGCAAGGGCCCACGTGGACAGAGAACAGCAACCAGATCGTATATGGCGAGTGCTATGAGAAGCACCCATGTGGTCCACTCTGGCAGCCGTGCGAACCAAACAGCCACAATCACCGCCACGGCCACCATGTACGATTGCCGGAGAAAAATCGGCACAGCAGGCGAAAACACAGACAAGACACCGAGAATCGAAAAATTCAATAAGAGGATGATTGAAGTGGGGGCATCTAGAGGGATTGAGAAGTGCTGGAGGAGGGAGGCCATGATGGAGCCTCCCATGGAGGCGAGAACGAAGAAGACAGAAAATCGGAGGTAGTTTTTCAAGAAAGAGGTGAAGTTGTAGTAGTAGAGGAGGACGAGAAGGAAGGTAGCGACAGCGATGAGGGCAACGAAGGCGGCGGCGTCGAGTACCGCGCCGAGGAGCTTGTGAGAGGGAGAGTCGGAGGCGGACTCAACGTAGATCAAGGTCGCAGCGGTGACGGGCGGAGGGGAAGAGATGGAGGCGGGGGAGGAGAGGGAGGTGAGAATGAGCACCACTAGGAGCATACAGATTGAAACGGGAGACATCACTCCGACGATCTCCACACCTAAGGAGTCGATTATGCTGATTCTGGCAGCGGGAGGCTCCTCCGCTGGAGGCATTTTTTTCTGGGAGAAGGATTTGGTTGGGGGCAAGTGAGGGGAGATGAAAATCACGAAATGGTCGTGCAAGTTCGTGGTCTTTGGCTCATTTTTTGGGAGGAAGAATGGAAGAGAAGTGAAGGAGGCCAATTGCGATCATCTCCGATGTCACTGACACTGGAGAACTCCGGTCGTCTGACTGCAGAGCTGAATCAATCAACTAACGAGACAATGAGTGACCGTAGAGAGGTGTCTGCTACCTGGGTGCGTATCCTCTGAGATATCTCAATTTTTGCGTGACCGACGTGTCACATGCCTATTCGGGGAACCGTAGGGAGCCAGTATTATTTGAGCTTTGAGATTCGTGCAGAATGTATTTGAACGATTGAGATATTCCAAAAAGTCACGCAAAGTTTGAGATATCTCAGAGAATGCGATTTCTCTGCTACCTAGGGTGAAAACGGTACGATAATATCCTACCCGTATTGGAAAATTTAAACGTAGCTATCTGATATTCGAATATGGGTATGCTCATATAATTTTACATAAATATATATCATATATTGAGTAAGGCTACCATGCATTGCAAATTAAAGTGAAAGTTTTAATTTGCGCTCATATCTCTATTTTCAAAGTTCAAATAGTCAATCCGAACCGTTAGATGTGTTCTTCACATTGAAATGTGCTTGGAGACCAAATTTTACATTTTTTGGAATTTTTTTACTATTTATTAAGCCACTTTGAAAATCTGAAAATTCAGATGAATTGTAAAAATTTCTGGACCACCGGATCAGCGATTTTCAAAGTGGCTTAATAAATAGTAAAAAAATTTCAAAAAATGTAAAATTTGGTCTCCAAGCACATTTCAATATGAAGAACACATCTAACTGTTCGAATTGACTATTTGAACTTTGAAAATAGAGATATGATCGCAAATTAAAACTCTCACTTTAATTTGCAATGCATGGTAGCCTTACTCATCATATATTTTAATGAGTAGAAGTGTATATCATATAATTTTACATAAATATATATCATATATTTTAATGAGTAGAAGTAAGATGCTCATAGGAGTATCAAGCTCTTTGTACTCTTAACTCTAAAATTTATTGGATTAACTTCGAACGACAAATCTAAACCGTTGAAGTCTTTTTATCTTATGAGTGATGCATGTACATGTTAAAATTTTAAAGTTTTGAATTAATTTAATATAAAGTCAAGTGATCAAAATTAGAAGGTTTCTAAATTAATTTTTAATGCATTCATTTTTTGGAAAACTTTTGACCACTTGACTTTATACTAAATTAATTCGAAGCTTTAAAATTTTTACAGGTAGACGTATCACTCGTAAAGTAGAAAGATTTCAACGGTTTGGATTTGTCGTTCGAAATTAATCCAATAGATTTTAGAGTAAAGAGTACAAAGAGGCTTGATACTCCTAGGAGCACTCTAGTTCTACTCTATTTTAATATATATTATAAAAAAATTATATTATTCACCATTTATAATTAGATAAATATTATAAACTTTAATATTTTTATATATTTTATAAATATACAATCTAATTAGAATTTGTATCCGTATTCATATTATTAATATGTCTTAGATACGCTCGCATATGCATGGAGAAAATTAAAAAAGACATTCATACGATTTTATCACTGCCACTCTGCTCATGGGCTCTATTTGATTAAAAAAAAAAGACTGTAAATTGTGGGTTCTCTCTTACATATGGGCTGAGAAGTGGCCTTTGGTAAGAATTGAATTTTGAATCTACTTCTAAAAATTGAATCTGTATAATTTTATTCAATGCCTAAACGTATCAGCTGTATCTTTATAATGGCCTAGTCCAGGATCAAAATGAATATGTATAATTTTATGCTACCTTTCAGATAGCAAAACTTCGTAAAAGAAGTGAATTTTTCTGATCCCCTGGATAACAATTGTTTAGGCATTGTGCACTTTGTATTAGGAGCAATGAATATAAAGAATGCTCCTTCCTACTTTCCTAGCATGAAAGAATGCTTCAACATAGGGAACAAGATTTTAGTTCGATCCAATGCAATGTTCAATTTGTTTGTTGAAGAATGCTGCATTTTTTTCTCTCTCTCTCTCTTTTGCCTGTATCTCATGCAAAGCGTTTTTTAATTTGACATTTTATTACATCGGGGTCCAAAATTTGCAAGAGCGGAGATTTGAATTTTATTACATTTAATTGCAATTGCAACTGTATAATTTTATCACATGAAAGAAACTGTGATAAGAATTGAATTATGTACTTTAATGTCCAGAATTGTTTAATAACAGGTACAAGAAGAAAATGGCACCTCAAGTGTTCACATATAGAAAGAGAGAGTAGAGAAGTACAGAACACAGGCTCTCAAGTTGCATGCACAACTTTTGTTAGATAATTTTTCTAGCTGACTACAGTACGGAAATGCATTTTTTTTTTTTTTTTAAAAACAGAGAATACAGGAGCACACAGCTAGTTGAAGAATGAAACATGCGCATGCACCATGAGTTCAGATCTGGACACAACATAAGACCGATGATAAACTGCAAGAAAAGATTATCATAATTAGAAAATAATTATGCTCATAGCTAGCCAAGATAGAAAAATATTGAATTATAGGTAGAGAGAAACATACGAGCTATCTTAGTTGGGAAGTGTCTCCAATGCGCTTGCAATTAATGTGCTCTACATTCAACCAATCTGGCCCATCAATTTCACACCTTCTCTCCAAGTCCCGGCATTTGCTTATGGACAGAAAATGGAGGGACCGAGGCATCATCGGTACAGATGAAAGCATAGGTACATCATGAATTTCCAATGCATGAAGATGATCCAAAAGATCCAATCCATTTGGAAGTGATTTAAGGGACTTGAGACCTTTCAGATGGAGCGCCTCGATTAGGCACGGCAAACCCTGGTCACAGAACATTTGAATCATTTCACAACAGGAAATATCCACATTCTTCAGAGAAGGGAGGATCTGGAGGCTTCCAGTGCTTGCAATTGATATGAGATCATTACAACCATTAATCTTCAATGTTGTCAGACCACTCAGACGACTCAGATTTGCACCAGTGATGTACTTTAGCTTTGGTATTTTAATTAAAGATAAAGAGGTGAGAGAGGTAATAGTTTGAATCCACCCAATTATTTTCCAGTCCACTCCTTCCACAATAATATCTGTTAGAGAAGGAACTGTTGAAGGAAGCAATAACAGATTCCGGCAATTCCTTATTTCAAACCTGCTAAGGCTTGAAGGCAGGTATGGAATTCGTTCCAATTTTGGGCAGTTGGATATGTATAAATCACAAAGGTTGGTTAAGGAATCATTATCAACTTCAAACCATTTTTCAAGCCCAGGCATGTCTGACAAGTGCAACAGCTTCAATGATTGTAACCCACACGAATCGGCACTCTGACCGACCAGCTGATCAAGGCCTTTAACCATATCAAGCCCCATTAAATATAAAATTTTAATCTGTGGCAATTTTGCGACTTGAGGGAGGTTGACAGAAAACTTGCAGTTGAATAGTTTAACTGTCTCCAGATTTCTGAATGAGGAATCTGAGACCCAAGATGGAAATTTAGACCCATTATAGCCATCAATCCGTATACTCTTAATTTCCCTAGGGGGTTTAAGTTGCCTTATCACTTTCTCATTGTCAATATCAGAGCATTTTCCAGCACTCCACCTTAAAATTAAAAAGTCGAGGTGTTTCTTGCTGCCTAAGCTTGCCTTTTCGGCATCATCGCCATTTTTTACATTCTCTAGCTTAGATATGCAAAGCACTCCCCGTAGATTCAATTCCCTTAATTCATTTATACGATAACCATCTCCTTTGGCAACAGCAAATCTGGATAAGGTTTGTAGAGAGGTTAACCTTCCCAAATGTGGTGGCATGGATTCAAAATCCTTTTCATCCCATTTTTCCCAATCCAAACTCAAACCAATGTGCCGCATATTAATCAAGCTGCTCATTCCTTTGGGAAGTTCTTTCAGGTTGTAACACTCATCAAGGTTGAGCGTTTGTAAATTTAACAGCTTGCATATCGAATCTGGTAATGTTTTGAATAGTGAGCCACACAGGTTTAAGTATCTTAGGTGAATTAAATTACCGATAGATTCATGTAAATTGTCAAATTTACAGTTACTCAGGTCCAGCGAGCGCAACAACTTCAGATTGCTTGACAAATTATGTTGTAGGACCTCTTTCACTGGTACATCGCCAGTGGTGTATACTATCAGTGTGCGTAAATGTTTCCTGTCATAAATATAATTGACAGACTTAGGATTCAAACGATCCCCGCACAAAGAGGCATACCTGGTCATTGTATGCTTGCCATGCTGGACGCCCGAGTGGGCCACCCTGGCACACTCATACATGGACACAGACTGACATAGATCATGTATAGCACCAGGCATTACATACCTATTACGGCCACAAGGTTGGAAGAAGGACCGCCACAGCAAATCAGTAAACAGCTTTTTACCAATATCTTCTGGTGTTCTACTCTCACGATGCCGTTCAGATTTTGCAAGCCCTTCCGACACCCACAATTTTACCAAATTGTCCCTGTCAAACTCATAACCTTTGGGAAAAATGGAGCAATACGCAAAGCATCGCTTTAAAGGAAGAGTCAACAACTCGTAGCTCAGCTTCAGGGTAGGTAAAATATTATCAACTACTTCATCTGGATCAGGCATATCTTCTAATAATCTATTCCACTCTTCTTCATCAGTTCTACCACATAGGGTTCTGCCTAATAATTTGGCAGCTATTGGGGACCCATAGCATTTTGCTGCAATTTCCTTGCCAATGCTTTCCAAATTTTCATTCAATGTAGAGATTTGAGGAAAGGCTTCATCTTTCAAGATCAGCCAAAGGGAAGTAGAATTCAAACCGGTCAAGGCAACCTGATCTGATGAACCCATGTTTTGCGCGGTTCTTTTGTTTCGGGTTGTTACCAGAATTTTGCTTCCAGACTGGGCTGTGTTAAGAGGGGCCCGCACAGTTTCCCAAAAGAACGGGTCCTCTGTGTACATGCCATCTAGTACCAGTAAAAAATATTTACCACTCAGTAACTGTTGGAGGCGGCGTTGGAGCATATCTAAGGTTGACAGGTTGCAGTTGGTTTCAGGTATGCCTTCAATGATCTTTCTTATGGTTTCAACCGGGTCACAATTAGGAGATAGGCTTACCCATATTAGCAGCTTGAAATGTTCTGTAATTGTAGGATGGTTGAATGCTGATCGAGCAAGGGCAGTCTTTCCCATGCCGCCTTCTCCGATAATGGATAAGACTGGAGGGAAACGCGTGTTGTTTGTGTGTCGGAGCAACCAGCGACTTAGCCTCTCACTTTCCTCATGCCTCCCATGCAGGTTATGGGCACCTGCTAGAAATTTCCATTGGTTGTTTCAGTATTTTCTATTTCCTTTTTTTTTTATTTGGCCTACAACTCAATTTTAACATAAACTTAATTCATCTAACATAAGGATAGCCAGCAACCTACCACAATTTCTGTTTACTTTTGAGTCAACAGCTTCCAACAGTATATTTTGAACTAGTGCTGGTACACATTGGTGAAATATGGGTTGAACAAATTTCAATAATCCTTCAAAATGCTGGAAGTTCAGGCAGGAACTGACCCAATTAAAGGTGATCAACCCAAGCAGCCTTTTAATTGCACAGATTCGTATCAAGCTTTGTGATCAGGAATCAACATAGACCAAATCAAATTTTTATGTTAAATTTAAAATGCAAGTTTAATCCAGTCTGGATGCCTGGTATATATTTCAATCTTCTAATTTAAACATAAGAGAGAGCTTTGAGTTTTCATCTAAATTCACTACAAATAACAAATTAGCTTTCATATTTTTGTTAAAAGAAAGGTACTAACATTGGGCCAAAATTAAGTTAAAATGCAAATATAGATCCCGTTTCATCCAAGGACATTAACCAACTTAGCATCCAAAATAAGGTAAACATGCAAATTTGGCAACATGAGGAAGAGAGTAAAATGACATTACTTGTTTTTAAAAGAAAAAAAAAAAAAAACAGCATTCACCTTCTTCCAATGGGCCTGTTTGACGAGTATCAGTTCTCCTAGTCGTAGTGACAGCACGAGCCTGATCGCACTCGTGTAACATCTGCGCCTGCCTATCCTTATAAATAGTATCATACTTATTGTTTATCTCATCTACTCGATTCAACACGGACCGATAGTACCAAGCCGATGATAAGAGGGCCCAGTGAGAAGCTTCCGTCGCAATACGAGCTCGTGCCTCAAACTCCTCTTCTAAATCTTCAGTATCAAAGGCAATTGATCGGAGCTCGCTCAGCCAGAGGAGAACCGACTCGTTCTCAATCTGGTATTTCTGCTCTGCGTCGGCAAGCCGTGCCCATATCCGATTGGCACGATCGTGGAGCTTGTCCAGCTCGGCCCTGGCCGATGCTTTGGTTGGGAGATTGGCGATTAAGCTAGGGAAAACAGTCAAGAGATGAGTAAGTACGACCTCGATGATTTTCTCAAAAATTCCTGCGTAAGGTATCATTGTTGGCTTTTCTTTTTCTTTTTTCTTTGTTTCGTTTTGATGGTGGCAATCACTGGCAACTGTCAACGGCTTTTTTTGCTAGGTTGAAGTAGAGATGGAAAGAGGGGAGAATGAAGAAGGCAGAGCAGAGTCATCGACTCCGCGGAGACTATCCGTTGACTTGACTTGTGCTCTCGCGGTCTGTATCCCAAGTTCCAGTGCAATTTCACTTCAAGCTTGTCGGGATTGATCCTGAAGTAATAACTACTCAAAGAAATCTATACCGTCCAGTATGATCTGAACGGTCAGTATACCAATTAGACAGTCTTCTCTTTTTTTTCTGTGTTGGAGATGATCCAATTAAAATTACCAAGCCATCTCTCTCCGTCGGCAAACATCAATCAGCATGATCTGGGCCTGTGGGCTTGCACAAAGAATACGACAACAGCGTCAATTAACGGGCCTAAGAACAACTCTTCGAACAAAGGCCGAGATACAGAAAATACTTGCGTGCGGGCTTTTTCGCCTAAAATTAAGGAGAACTTCTGGGCCTGTCTGCATGGAGAAAAAACTTTATATTATTACAATCCTGACATATGTAGCTTATATCTTTCTCATTATCGCTAGGAAAGACAAATCCTACTTTGTTTGCGCAGGAGCTTTACCTTTGCGGGTTCATTGGATAACAATTTGGTCAAAGAAAGCATCTTACGCATGACTTGCTTGCGCACAGCCTCACAGGAAAATGATGTGAGGATATTTTCTTTCTTTTTTCGTTCATAATATCATGAGATTATATTTTTGTTCAATCATCGGCAGTACATCCGGTAGAAGAAAAAAAAAATGTCAGAATTCCAGAGTTTTACCTGCCTGCTTTTTTCAAATAAAGATTACTATATCGGAAGTTAAAAATTAATGCAAGTTAGAGCTCCTGGACGCATGATTTCCACTAGGAGGAGCAGAAATTAGGTTCAAATAACTTTTGAATTCAAATTCATTAACTAATTGGATTCAATAAATTTAATTAATTAAAAAAATTCAAATAAATTTATCCTAATTTAAATAAATTAGGGTTCAAATAAATTTACAAAAAATAGAGAAGATCGAAATTTACTGTGATTCAATTTGAGAAAGAGAAAAGAAGAGCAAGATTCACAATTTGGGACTTCGAGTCAGTGTGAACTATTTGTACCAGCAAAAATATTGAATTTGGTATTCATTTTTCAGGTTTATTTTGGAATTTTGACTAATTATTTTTTGCCTTGGACTGTGGGTCCAACTCCACTGTTTTCCAAATAGGAGAGCAGAACTCTGTTATTTTAAACCGTTGAATTTTTCATACACGAATCTCGACATAAATAAACAGTTAAATTTAAAATAACATAATCTTCCTCATCTATTTGAAGAGCAGCGGAGTCAAATCCTTGGACTGCGCCAGACGCGTTTTTTTATTTTGGTTTTAGAGAGTGACTTCGAATCAGAGAGGACTTCGATAATCTTTGTTTTTTTATTTTAAAGAGCGATGTGACTTTTTTTTATTTCAGAGAGGGACGAGTATTGGGCTGGCCCATTATTTTTTTTAAACAACGTTAGATGAGTTTACTGGGTCCAGATAATTCAGATTTGGGCTTATTAGGTTCTGAAAAGGGCAAATTAATTTTCATTAGGGGACAAAAACGAATTAGACCTATTTTTTGCACTAAATTTCAAAATTTAGGAGAGAGTGTTGCCCTTCCGGATAGGGGTGTTCATCGGTTCGATTCGGTCGAAACCGAACCGAACTAGACAAACCAAAGTTTTATTCCGGTTTCAAAAATAGAACCGAACCGAACCATTTTAACGTATCAACCGAACTGAACCGAACCGAAATTTTATTTCGGTTTATTCGGTTTGATCGGTTCAACCGAAGTATATCAAAAGATTACAAATCAAAACCAGATTACAAAGATTCAAGCATACACAGAAGTTCAATCCACAGAAACCAGATTATAAAGATTACAGATCTAATACCAATTTACAGAAACTACAATCAAAATCAGATCTAATACCACAACAAAAAATTTACCCAAATGACAAAAATCCCTCCAATATCCCAACTACTTAGGTTGAAGTCAAAAAGTCATGAACTCAGCAAGAAGTCAAGAACTCAAAACCGATCAAGATCCATGGATTACCTTATCGGAGCCGCACCGATCTTGTCCAGTGCTTCTGCTGTTCTGCACCATATTTTTTATTTGACCTTACACTACAACAGTCGATTTATCAAAACCAGATCCTGCCTCCGATTTGTGCTTTTGGAAGATTTGAAGATGCCAAGTGAATGAGAAAATCTGAAATCAAAGAGAAACGAAAGTGGGGAGAAAGTGAAAGGAAGAGAGAGAGAAAAGTGGGAGTGGAGATAGGGTGGGACCCACTGTGATTAAAAAATTAAAAGAGCAAAAGAGTAAGAGAAAAGAAGAGTTTGGGAATCTTGGTTCGCGCAGAGAGTGGGTTTGAAATTTTTTGATTCACAGCTGAAGAGTTCGGTTTAAACGGTCGGTTCACTATATTCGGTTTTTAAAATATTTAAACCGAACTGAACCAAAGTATTAAATCGGTTTTAGAAAGTGAACCGAACCGATCCAATAAACCGAATAAACCGAACCGAATAGTCCAATCTAATTCGGTTCGGTTTAAAACCGATTAAACCGGACCCAATGAACACCCCTACTTCCGGACCAATGTAGATCTGTCCCTGAATGAGAGCTAGTTTCGTTTAATTTTCAGCGGCACCTTAAAATACCTATAGCAAGTTTTCATTATTTATCTAGGGAGCGACATTCTTCGCGTCGAAAAGGTAAAGATGCAACGAATCCAGAGTAGATCCGATACCCATCGGACCTACTTCGGTTTGATGGGTGTAATGACCATACATTCTGCATCAAAATTCGTGCAAACTACATTAAAATATGTGCAAGTATGTTTCACTTTGTGTGCACATAGATTTTAATGCTAATCGTACAATTTAGAGCTAATTAAACCTAAAAGTTAGTCTGATGCTTATCGTACCTACTCCTATCTCGGATGCAACATGCTCCTTGTAAATTCAGAGCTCAAATTGGTGCAAATCCTGCCCGTATCCCAAAAGGCAGCTTGCTCTAAACATCTATTAAAGGCAGCTCGTACAAAACATTTATTCTGTCTTTTTTCTAAAAAAATTACCTTTCAATTTCAGTTACAACGAATAAAGTGGGAACCTTACTCTTAGAATTTAATTACACTACGGAAAGATTTTGTCTGAAGCTTTTCGGCCCTTTGGGAGCCACAGACAGCAATAGAGAAATTGATGCGTCAAATAAAAGAAAATGTTCCAATAGACAACAATATTCTTTAAACCAAAAAGAATTTGACAAGTGTGTAAGCAAGATTTAATCTCCAACTAATTTTTTTCCAGAAACACGAGATAAATAAAACAAAATTGATGATGTAGCTCACCGAAAAAAAAAAAATTGTTGACACAATACTAACATCTCATGAGAAATGAGAAACAGATTAGTACAAAGAGGATTTGAGAAGGCAATATCATAACAGTTACTCGGGATGATATTAGATACCGCATTACACATTTCATATCTAACATATATTCTACACAGATTAGCGGAGGCCCTGAACATAGGGAACAAGATTTTAGTTCGATCCAATGCAACGTTCATTTTGTTTGTTGAAGAATGCTGCATTTACTCTCTTTTTTAACTGTTTCGCTTAGAAGTTAGAAGCGGTCTTAAATTTTACATTTTATTACATGAATTGTTGTACATTTTCTGGTGAAATCAATCTTCAAATTTTCAAGTATAAAACACAGTTGAAGAAATTTGCATTTTCCTCTTCTTCATTTTTTTTATCTTTTCTTCCACTCTATTTAAACCTACTGCTTGGTACTTTACATATAGCATCCCAAGAAAATATTTATACAATTGCGTGCATCCCTATAACTCTATTAACATTAATTCATTAGCATTTGGAAAATAAGAAGTATTGCATTCTATCAATGGAATTTGGAATTCGAGGATATTACGGTGACTTCTTAATTTGTATCTTACATCGAAGTTAATTGCTGAGCATGCTAGTGCTTTTCATGTCAAAAATTGTTTAATAACAGGAACAAGAAGAAAGTGGCACCTAGTGTTCAAAATATAAAGAGAGTACAGGACACAGGCTCTCAAGTTGCATGCACAACTTTTGTTAGATAATTTTTCTCGCTGACTACAGTACAGAAATGCATTTTTTCAAACAAACAGAAAAAAAAAAGGAACACACAGCTAGTTGAAGAATGAAACATGCGCATGCACCATGAATTCGTATTGGACACAACTTAAAGACTGACGATAAACTGCAAGAAAAGATTATCATAATTAGAAAACAATTATGCTCATAGCAAGTCAAGCTAGAAAAATATTGAATTATAGGTAGAGAGAAACATACGAGCTATCTTAGTTGGGGAGTGTCTCCAATGTGCAAGCAATTAATGTGCTCTACATTCAGCCGATCTGGCCCACCAATTTCACACCTTCTCTCCAGGTCCCGGCATTTGCTTATGGATAGAAAACAGAGAGCCTGCGGCATCATTGGTACAGATGAAAGCATAGGTACATCATGAATTTCCAATGTATGAAGATGATCCAAAAGATTCAATCCATTTGGAAGTGATTTAAGGGACTCAAGAACTTTCAGATGGAGCACCTCGATTTGGCATGGCAAACCCTGGTCACAGAACATTTGAAGCATTTCACAACAGGAAATATCCACATTCTTCAGAGAAGGGAGGAACTGGAGGCTTCCAGTGCTCGCAATTGATATGAGATCGTTACAACCATCAATCTTCAATGTTGTCAGACCACTCAGATGACTCAGATTTGCACCAGTGATGTACTTTAGCTTTGGTATTTTAATTAAAGATAAAGAGGTGAGAGAGGTAATAGTTTGAATCCACCCAATTATTTTCGAGTTGACTCCTTCCACCATAATATCTGTTAGAGAAGGAACTGTTGAAGGAAGCCATAACAAATTCTGGCAATTCCTTATTTCAAACCTGCTAAGGCTTGAAGGCAGGTATGGAATTCGTGCCAATTTTGGGCAGTTGGATATGTATAAATCGCAAAGGTTGGTTAAGGAACCATTACGCTCTATAAACCATTTTTCAAGCTGAGGCATGTCTGACAAGTGCAACAGCTTCAGTGATTGTAACCCACACGAATCGGCACTCTGACCGACCAGCTGATTAAGGTCTTTAACCATGTCAAGCCCCATTAAATATAACTTTCTAAGCTGTGGCAATTTTGCAACTTCAGGGAGTTTGACACAAACCTTACAGTTGAGTAACTTTAGTGTCTCCAAATTTCTGAATGAGGAATCTGAGACCCAAGATGGAAATTCAGACCCATTATAGCCTTCAATCCGTATACTCTTAATTTCCCTAGGGGGTTCAAGTTGCCTTATCACTTCCTCATTGTCAGAATCAGAGCATGTACCAGCACTCCACCTTAAAATTAAAAAGTCGAGGTGTTTCTTCCTGTATAATCTTGCCTCTGCGGCATCATCACCATTTTTTACATTCTCTAGCTTAGATATGCAAAGCACTCCCCGTAGATTCAATTCCTTTAACTCATTTATGTGACAACCATCTCCTTTGGCAACAGCAAATCTGGATAAGGTTTGTAGAGAGGTTAACCTTCCCAAATGTGGTGGCATGGATTCAAAATCCTTTTCATCCCATTTTTCCCAATCCAAACTCAAACCAATGTGCCGCATATTAATCAAGCTGCTCATTCCTTTGGGAAGTTCTTTCAGGTTGTAACAGTCATCAAGGTTGAGCGTTTGTAAATTCAACAGCTTGCATATCGAATCTGGTAATGTTTTGAATAGTGAGCCACACAGGTTTAAGTATCTTAGGTGAATTAAATTACCGATAGATTCATGTAAATTGTCAAATTTACAGTTACTCAGGTCCAGAGAGCGCAAGAACTTCAGTTTTCTTGACAAATTTCGTTGTAGGTCGTGTCTCACGGGTACATGGCCCATGGTGTAAACTATCAGTGTGCGTAAATGTTTCCTGTCATAAATACAATTCACTGATTTAGGATTCAAACGATCCCCGCACAAAGAAGCATACCTAGCCATAGTTTCCTTGCCATGCTGGACGCCCCAGTGGTCCACCCTTGCACACTCATACACCGACACAGACTGACCTAGATCATGTACGGCACCAGGCATTACGTACCTATTATGGCCACATGGTTCGAAGAAGGATCTCCACAGCAAATCAGTGAACTGCTTTTTACCGATATCTTCTAGTGTTTTGCTCTCACGAGGACGTTCAGATTTCACAAGCCCTTCTAATACCCACAATTTTACCAAATTATCCTTGTCAAACTCGTAATCTTTGGGAAAAATAGAGCAATACGCAAAGCATCGCTTTAAATGAAGAGGCAACAATTCATAGCTCGGCTTCAGGGTAGGTAAAATATTATCAACTACTTCATCTGGATCAGGCATATCTTGTAATAATCTATTCCACTCTTCTTCATCATCTATACCAAATAGGGTTCTGCCTAATAATTTGGCAGCTAATGGGGACCCATAGCATTTTGTTGCAATTTTTCTGCCAATGCTTTCCAAATTTTCAGGCAAGGTAGAGATTTGAGCTTCATTTTTCAAGATCAGCCAAAGGGAAACAGGATTCAATCTAGTCAAGGAAACATGATCTGAAGAACCCATGCATTGTTTGGTTTGTTGGTTTCGGGTTGTTACGAGAACTTTGCTTCCAGACTGGGCTGTGTTCAGAGGGGCCTGCACAGTTTCCCAAAAGAGCGGGTCCTCCGTGTACAAACCATCTAGTACCAGTAAAAACATTTTGCCACTCAGTAAAAATTGGAGATTGCGTTGGAGCATATCTAAGGTTGACAGGTTGCAGTTGATGTTGATTATGCCTTCAATGATCTTTCTTATGGTTTCAACTGCGTCAGAATTAGGAGATAGGCTTACCCATATTAGCAGCTTGAAGTGACCTGTAATTTCAGGATGGTTAAATATTGATCGAGCAAGGGCGGTCTTTCCCATGCCGCCTTCTCCAATAATGGATAAGACTGGAGGGAAATGCTTAGTAGGTTGCTTTTCCTGGGAATCTCGCCCACTCATACTACTGCTCCCGGCGTGTTGGAGCAACAAGCGAATTAGCCTCTCACTTTCCTCATCCCTCCCATACAGTTCATGGGCACCTGCTAGAAATTTTCCATTGGTTGTTTTCAGTATTTTATATTTCCTTTTTTTGGGCCTATAATTCAATTTTAACATAAAATTAATTCAACCCTACCGCATTATTTTTACTTTTGAGTCATCAACTTCCAACAGTAAATATATTTTGAACTAGGGCTGTCAACCACTGGAAGCATATATTAGGTAGGAACCGACCCAATTGTTACCCGACTGAAACATTTGTCATTAATTTGAGTTTTTGGTTAAAAAAAACAAGGTTGAAGGGTCTATTTATTACTCCAGACTTTCTTATCCAAAAGAACAAAGAGAAACAGAAATTAACCACTGTGTCTGTGTCTGTAACACAAACCAAATCTGATTTGGCAAAGGGGATCAACCAAGCAGCCTTTTAATGGCAGAGATTTGTGTCAAGGTTTGCAATCAGGAATCAACATAGACCAAATCAAATTTTATTTTAATTTAAAATGCCAACCCGAGTTTAACCCAGTCTGAATGACACACATATATATAGGGATGGGAAAATGTGCTTTATAAAGCACAGACCCTCTTGTGCTTTACGCCCTTATCTCCGTTTTTAAAGGTCAAACAATTAATTTGAACTGTTCAATATGATCTCCATATTGAAATGTGGTTGGAGACAAAATTTTACATTTTTTTATTTTTTTTTCTTTTTTTTTAGAATTTTTCAAAATCACTGTTTTCCTGAAAATTCTGCATCATTAAAAAAAAGCATTTTTAAAAATTCTAAAACAATAGTAGAAAAACTCCAAAAAAATGTAAAATTTGGTCTTCAAACACATTCAATATGGATATCATGTTGTGCGCTTCAGATCGACTGTTTCCATATTGACAACAGCATGGAAGGGCATAAAGAACCAAATGGCATGTGCATAATAAAGCACCTTAGCCCATCCCTATATATATATATATATGAGGAGGGTTCAAATGCACCATGATTTTGTATTCCAATATGCTCCACATCTTTTATCTCTATTTTTAAAGCTCAAACAATTGATCCGAACTACTCAACATGATCTTCATAATAAAATATGCTAGGAGACCAAATTTTATATCTTTTAGAATTTTTTTACTATTTTTTTACATACAATATAACTTTTTCGGATGGTCCAGAATCTCCTTAAAACAGTGATATTAAATATATGTAAAAAAATAGCAAAAAAAAATCTAAAAATATAAAATTTGGACTCCAAGTATATTTTATTATGAATATTATGTTAAGTGGTTCGGACCGACTGTTCGGATTTTGAAAAACGGAAATAAAAGATGTGGAACATATTGGATCACAAAATCATTGTGCATTTGAACTCTCCTATATATATATAATATCAAAACGTTTGTTCCTAGACTTGGAACAAACTCTTTGGTTTTTACATTTTCAAAGTCCAAACAGCCGATCCAACCCATTTAACATTCAATCTATAATAAAATGTGTTTGGAGATCAAATTTTACGTTTTTTTGAATTTTTTTACTATTTATTAAACCAGTTTTAAAAAATTTCACTATTTATTAAAATCAACGATTTTAAAACTTACTAAATAGTAAAAAAATTCCAAAAAATATAAAATTTGTCTACAAACACATTTTAATATAGAGATCACATCTAACTGGTTGGATCGATTATTTATTAAGCCATACTCTCTCTCTCTCTCTCTCTCTCTCTCTATATATATATATATATAGGGTTCCAATGCCTCATCCATGTCTCATATCTTATATCTTCGTTTTTAAAGTCCAAGCAGTCAATCCAAACTACTCAACATGATATCCATGTTATGCTTGCAGACCAAATTTTACATTTTTTGAAAAAAATTTACTATTTTTTTAGATTTATTGAAAATCGTTGTTTTTCAAACAAATATGGACCATAAAAAAACAGCGATTTTCCATAAATCTTAAAAAAAAAAGCAAAAAATTTCCAAAAAATGTAAAGTTTGGTCTCCAAGTATATTTTAACATGAAGATCATGTGGAGTGATTCGGATCAACTGTTTGGACTTTAAAAACGAAGATATAGGATATGAGGCATGGATGAGGTATAAGGACATGAGGCATTGGAACCCTCATAGAGAGAGAGAGAGAGAGAGAGAGAGCGCAAAATTAGGGTGTGATGTGCTCACCAAGAGAGTTTGATAAGCACAATTCCATAAGTATATCGAATCGGCTTCAAACGACGAATCCAAACAGTTGAAATCCATGTACTTCATGAGTGATGCATGTACATGCAAAATTTTGAAAGTTTCGAATTCATTTGCTACAAGGTCAAGCAGTTAAAGAAATGATTTTTTTATATAAGTTATTTTGAATAGAATTAGGGTGCTCCTAAGTTCACAAGCCCCCTTTATGAACTCAACTCTAAAATCTATCGGATTAATTTCAAACGACAAATCCAAACCGTTGAAGTCATTCTACCTTACGAGTGATGCGTTTACATGTGAAAATTTTAAAGTTTCATATTAATTTAGTATAAAGTAAAGTAGTCAAAATTAGATGGTTTATAATTAATTTTAATGCATTCATTTTTTGGAAGCCTTTTGACCACTTGACTTATACAAATTTAATTTCAAATTTTAAGATTTTCACATGTAAACGCATCACTCATAAGGTAGAAGGATTTCAACGGTTTTGATTTGTAGTTTGAAGTCAATTCGATAGGTTTTAGAGTCGAGTTCACAAAGGGGATTAGTGAGATTTCAACGGTTTGGATTCGTCGTTTGAAGTCAATCTGATAGGTTTTAGAGTTGAGTTCACAAAGGAGATTGGTGAACTTAGGAGCATCTTAGTTCTACTCGGTTATTTTATAAGTTGTTTTATATATTTATTTTTCATTATTACTTTGAGCACTTGATCTTGTAGCAAATGAATTTAAAACTTTCAAAAGTTTGCATGTACATGCATCACTCATAAAGCACTTGAATTTTAACTGTTTGGATTATTCGTTTGAAGCCGATCCGATATATTTTTAAAGTTGTGCTCATCAAACTTTGTTAGTGAGCACATCACACATCACACATCACACATCACTCAAAAAATTATTAGCCTTCATACTTTTGTTAGATAAACTTGTTTGTTAAAGGACAGGTACTAAAAGTGGGCCAAAATAAGTTAAAATGCAAATATTTAGCCCATTAGTCCGGAACCTACTCCGCTGCTCGCCAAATAGGAGTGCAGGATTCTGTTTGTCTAAATCTTGCCGTTGAATTTTTTAATGCATGAATCTCAACACAGATGAATAGTTCGATTTAGACAAACAAAGTCCTGCTCTCCTATTTGGCGAGCAGCGGAGTCGGATCCATTTCGTCCAAGGACATGAACCAACTTATAGCACCAAAAATAATGTAAACAATTTGGCAGCAGGAAATAGGAATAAAGAGAGTACAATGACATTGCTTGTTAACAAAATAAAAGAAGAAACAGCATTCACCTTCCACTGAGCCTGTTTGACGAGTATCAGATATAGGTTGAGTGACAGCACGAGCCTGGCGGCACTCCGGTAAGTTGTATACCTTTTTATTATAATCAATTTCATCATACTTTTTGTTTATCTCATCAACTCGACTCAACACGCACCAATAGTGCCAAACCGATGATAAGAGGGCCCAGGAAGAAGCTTCCCGCACAATCCGATCTCGTGCCTCAACCTCCTCTTTCAAATCTTCAGTATCAAAGGCAATTGATCGGAGCTCACTCAGCCAGAGGAGAAACAACCCGTCCTCAATCTGGTGTCTCTGCTCTGCGTCGTCAAGGAGGGTCGATATCCAAGTGGCTCGATTGTTGAGCTTGTCCAGCTCAGCACTGGCGATTAAGCTGGGGACATTACTCCCGAGTTGACCGGCTACGGCCTCGATGAATATCTTAAAAATTCCTGCAACAGTTACCATTGTTGGTTTTTTTCTTTTTCTTTTTTCCTTGTTTCGTTTTGATGGTGGCAACTGGCAATGGCTTTTTTTCTAGGTTGAAAGTAGAGATGGGAAGAGGGGAGAATGAAGAAGGCAGAGCAGACTGCAGAGTCATCGACTCTGCGGAGACTTTATCCGTTGACTGACTTGTGCTCGGTCTGTATCCCAAGTTCCAATGCAATTTCACTTCAAGCTTGTCGGGATTAATCCTGAGTGATAGCTACTAACAAGCAATCTATACCGTCCAGTGTGATCTTAACTGTGTGTATCCCAATCAGACAGTCTTCTTTTTATTCTATGTTGGAGATGATCCGATTTGAATTGCCAAGCCTTCTCTCCGTCGGCAAATATCAATCAGCATGATCTGGGCCTGTGGGCTTGTACAAAGAAAACTACAACAGCCTCACGGTACTGAACTCGGTACTCCATACCGTAGAAGTTTTTTCTTCGACAATGGACGGGCCTAGAACAACTCTTCGAACTAAGGCCTAGATACAGAGAATACTTGAATACGGGCTTTTCTGCCAACAATGAAGAACTTCTATGCCTGTCTGCATGGAAAAAAAAACTTTAATTATTAGGGTACATTTGGATGCACTCTCAAAAATAGTTACTATTTGAGAATAATAGATAAGACTAGCACTAAGTAGCTACAATTTGAGAATAACATATAAGATTAGCACTAACCTTGATGGTAAGAGAATAGTGCTAACTCAAAACTATTCAGAATAGTAAAAAAGTCGTTTGGAATACATATTTGAAATAGAGTTGGAAGGAAATGAATAAAGTAATAATTGATGTTTTTCTTTTAACTAACTCTAATCTTTAACTATTACTTGTTGAAAACATTTGAAGCAACTTTTTATCCAATTTAATACCTCAATTAAAATTAAAAAATGCATTCAAGAGCAATTAAAAATATTTGAAACATCTTTTTATCCAACATGTATAGAGCTGAAGATAAAAAAATCTAACTAGTAGCTAACCAGGTAAGAAAATACGATTAAAGAAAATATTTCAGTCATCATTTAAATTTGTAGCAATGTTTGAAAACAAAATCCAACCATTACAACAAAAATAGTTCAAATAAATCTAAAATAGTTAATAACTACAACAACACAATACCTAAATAACAAATAATTAAAGTACAATAAAAATGAAATGATTAAATCATCAATAAATTCATTTCACCTGTTATCCCACAAAATATTTTTTTTATTTTCTCCCTCAAATCAGCTCCAAGTTTATTATCACGGACCAAAAAATCTCCTTCAATTCCAGTATAAGTAAAATGTCAAATATATAATCATTGAAAATCTGACAAAGAAAGAAATATGGATAAGTTCAAAAATTTAAGCCTATTTTTTACTTGGAGACCTACCAGGTATATAAATGCCTTGTTGCTCTGTCAAAGAAAAAGGAAACAAAGGATGCAAATATGAAGACTGTATGGGCCTGGTGTGAGTTTATCCAGAAAATCTGAAAGACAAAACGTGAAATTATGTAGACGTAATAAATGAAAAATGTAATATGAACATATTATATTTTAATCGACATGACCTGAAACTCATATCTGACCGGAACTCCACTTATTTTAATCGAATCTCATTGTATTTGCCATGATTTAAAACATTCTTTAGGAAAAAAAAAACTTGTTGCAGTCATACTTGACAGGTTCAAATGCCTCACAGTTAGCTTTGTTTCGTCTAACTCCGTCTTTCCTTTTTTTCTCTCTCTCGTTTCAATGACAGTTAGGTGAAAGTAATAAAAACTAATAAGTACTATTTTCTCTCTCCTCACGATACACTTTTTTTCGCTGAGAGCTATTCCACCTTTTGGTGGAGTTAGCGGAACAACGCTATTCCATATTGGTCTGAATAATACTTGACTTATTTGAATTGATAATTATTCAGAATAGCATTACTATTTTAAGAACAGTTCTATTCTCATTGCATCCAAACGTATCCTGACAATCCTGACATATGTAGCTTATATCTTCTCATTATCGCTAGGGAAGTCAAATCCAACTTTCTTTGCGCAGGAGCTTTCTCTTTGCGGGTCCATTGAATAACAATTTGGTCAAATACAGCATTTTACGCATGACTTGCTTGCTCAGTCTCACAGGAAAATGATGTGAGGATATTTTCTTTCTTTTTATGTTCATAACATCATGAGATTATATTTTTGTTCAATCATTGGCAGTACATCTGATAGAAGAAAAACAATAAATGTCAGAATTCCAGAGTTTTACCTGCCTGCTTTTTTCAAATAAAGATTATTATATCGGGCGTTAAAAATTAATGCAAGGGAGATCAGGGGGGGGACGTATGATTTATGCCGGGAGGGTAGAAATTGGATTCAAACTCAGTAACTAATTGGGTTCAACAAATTTGATTAATTAAAAAATTCAAGTAAATGTATCCTAATTCAAGTATATTCAGTGGTGAGGCTAGGATTTGAGCTTGGCGAGGCTAGGATTCGGGTTCAAATAAATTAACGGGTTCGGGTTCGAATAAATTAATGGGTTCAGGTTCAAATAAATTAACGGTTCGGGTTAGCGTCAAGCTATATAATTCAAAGTAATTGATGTTATTTATTTGTCATCTTTTCTTTGTCTGTAAATTAACGGTTCAGATTAATGTCAAGCTGTATGATTCAAAATTGCGTACAGACGTCTCAGCATCTCCTCTGTGTTGAGGCTGAGGGTTTTTTTTATTGATTTCTCTCTTGGCAGGACTGAACTCTGAGTCCGGAGTAGACAAATATATTTTTAAGAGGTAGACAAACCCAAAAAAAATATAATATTAAAAACTAGCTTCGCCAATGAGTATATTAGGGTTCAAATAAATTTACAAAAAATAGAGAAGATCGAAATTTACTGTGAGATTTGATTTGAATAAGAGAAAAGAAGAGCGAGATTCGCAATTTGGGATTTCGAGTCAGTGTGAACCATTTGTACCAGCAAACATATCGACTTGGTATCCATTTTTCAGGTTCATTTTGACTAATTACTTTTTGCCTAGGACTGCGCCAGGTGCGTTTTTTTATTTTGATTTTAGAGAGGGACTTCGAGAATCTTTGTTTTATATTTTAGAGAAAATTTGTAATGTACCCATACAAACTCTCAAAATAGCCAATTTTCTCATAAAAACACTACAATATCTAATATCCTCATAAAAACTTAATATTCTTTTTTCTATCTCCTTTAATTTATTTAATTTTTATTTAATTATTTTAAAAATGAAATTGACAAATATACTCTTCTTCATTATCTCTCTCTCCTTCTCCTTCACAGTATACGATTTTTGTTTTTGTTTTTATTGCTCAAACCAAGCGGGCCATGTACGAGATATTTGACACCTCATTATTCCCATGCCTTTCGATAATTGATCTTTTATAGATGATAAAAACAATCTCCTGATTCATAAAGTAACATCATTATCAGTAGAAAGCTTCCTATAACCTTTTGACTAAATAGTATTGCTCCCCAGAGGATGCGGTACCAGTCAAAGACAGATTCTTTGGGTCTTCCTGGTACAGGGCAGAAAGCTGTGTACCAAAGACAAATAATTGCGTCTCTGTTAAAAATTCTAGGCTCATTTTCCTGCTTAAAAATTTCAAAGTATTTAGATCATGAAAATCAAATTTTAAGTTCTTCTAAGTAATATTTGTAAGTCAAGCTATTTACCTTGATTCTAGGGCACTGTTACATCTCTTTACAAAGTTATTAAAGCTCGAGGTCAATTTTAGAACAATTGTGATAATTCATGGATGCAACACAATCATATTTGGCTCAAGCTATCAACGTCTCAGTCTCTCTTCACTCAAGCGATCGAGGTCTGTTTTTCTCTCTTTGATAGATAGATAGATCTGCTTCTTTCTTGCTTTCATTTGTTGCGTTGTTGAATTAATGCTTTCTTTTATACATTTTGTTATCACAAGTATCTCATGAACTGTTTCTACCGATTGGAGATCACGCTTCTGATCGTGTACTGGATTGAGGTCTTACAATCGTGCTTAATTTTATTGTTTGGAGAAAATAATATTCTTTGAGGAAATTCTTTCATCGAGAGATGGGAATGCTATAATGTTAATTTTTCAGTTTTTTTAATCAAATCAGGCAAATGTGGGGAAAATTGGTTGGTTGATTGGGCAAAGAAAGCTGATATAATCATAATTTGTGTATTGTGGTATGATCCATTTTGTGGTACTGGCAACTTTATTTAAACTTAAGCAATGGTAGCCTAAACTAAAATTGGACTCGTGATTGGTTGTTTTCTCATTTTGTATATGGTTATGACTTGAAAAAGGATGTTTCAAGTTAAGGAGTGGGATATGTGAGGCAATTGGAAGAGCTAGGGTCAGATTGGCTGGCAATGCCGCATGGTGAAACTGGAGAGCCTCATGCATCTCCTATTCCCTTCTGGGTATTCTGTTTGCTTTTTTTTTTTACTTTCCTTTTTTAAAACAGTTCGCTTTGGAGGATCTTTGTAACTGATTGATATGAGGTCAACTCTGAATAACTTGGTGTTGGATGTAAGACACTGGTAATTTAATGTAATAAAGCCATATATATATAATAAAAATTTATTTACGGTTAAGATTACAAATTGTATTGTACGGAAATGACTAGACCGCTATATAGAGCAAATCACTTGAGATTACTAAAAACATTATTTAAGGTTAAGATTGCTAATTTCCATAAATGAGTGCTTAATTAAGAATGAAACTAATATATTTACTGAATGCACTTGAGATTTAATAAAATGAAATTCTGAAAATCTAAGGCAGTAATCTCTCTCTGAACCCCTAATTGTTTGAACCATTTTTTAATAACAACTTATTGGTTGCTTGAAAGCTAAGTTAATATAGTAATCTTTTACTATTGATAGATAGGAATCAAAGGAGAAGCTCTTGAAATATGAGAACGATATCATGGCCATCGATTGGTTCTCTGAGGGATTGGTCACTCGGTCCATCGCAAGCTGAACCTAATTGCAAATGATACTCAAGTGCTAATTAAGGGTAGACCAACGACTTCACACAAGCTGAACAGTTGTTTCATAGTTAATAAATCTGATCATGAAATTCAACAATTAAGTGATTTTATTTTACTTCAATTTGGGCTTTTAGCAAAGAACCTGTCATGGTTAATGGTACATTGTCAGTAAATATAATAATTAGTATTTGATTACAGTCATAAAAAAAAATTGACAAATTTTTTGATGTCATATCATACCAGAAAACTATTATATTATCATTCTATTTATACTGGTCATGGCATACGTACTTTTGACAAAAGATAGTAAAACCAAACCTCCTACAATACTCTAATGCTACAACCTACAAGTTCAAATAATAATAAACAAAACCCCTTTCAATAACTAATTTCAAAGCTTCTAAACACCATGATGCACTGATCTAACATAGATTGCTGGAAGTTAAATTAGAGCTAAGCTTGCAATGCTTTTAAACACTATTAATCCATTAATCTATCATAGATTGACAACCTTAATCACTTTGAATTAAATTGCACACTTGCAATACAAGTGAAGATGATTTAATCATATGCAAACAGTCAATTACTGCATCCATTTATTTTTATATTTCTCCTTAGGTGCTGCTATTTCAGATGGCCTGCGTGCAATTGAGCTAAAAAATGACCACAAGATTGCAGAAAGGTAAATTAGAGTTAAGCTTGAAATGCACCATGCACCACTAGAACAACACATGCAGAACACTAAGAATGGTTAGTGCCTTTTTCAGTTTTTCGTAGCCTTTCCTCTAACGAACTAAAGCAGTATGGAAAGGAAATTGAGAAGGACTTTGTTGCTTAGCTCTAATTAAATTTTCTTTATTGTTTATGCTTCCTTTGGGCCATCAACTGTGATAATTGTGTAAATGGATTCTAGGATACCATGTAAGAAGAATTCTAGCAAGGCTAATTTTAATATACATCTTTCTATGCCTCAAAGGCAATTGCCGAAGCAATGTGAGGCCTCCGGCTAGTTGGCTATAAAATACAGCTACAACTAAATAGGAATTGTTTTATCAAGCCTTATTATGTGGTTGAACTTGCAAAAGCACATTACAAGAAGACAAAAGGACAAATATAAAGAACTATACAAATTAAGTTGCCAGAATTCTGGTATAGGACACCTTCGAACCGGGTTGTGTTCAAGAAATCAATATACAAAAATAATTATTCAAACATCTCTCTCAATTTAGCTCTTTCTATTAGTAAATATATATTGAAAATAAAGGTGTCCAACATTTTGCAACTCAGAATTCACCAAACCAAAGAAAAGTGCTCCTTTTTTTCTGACAAAAAACGTAAATAGGCTTTGAATCATAGCAACGACTAAGATTAAGTATTTGGTTTGAGCTCTACAAAATACAAGGAGTCTGACATGGCCTGCTTCATTTGACCAAAAACCAAAAAAAAAAGTCTGTATACAATGAAGGAGAAGAAGAGAGAAGAGGAAGAAGGGTATATTTGTCAAT
The DNA here is from genome assembly GCA_964058825.1 of Carex arenaria. NCBI lineage: Eukaryota > Viridiplantae > Streptophyta > Magnoliopsida > Poales > Cyperaceae > Carex > Carex arenaria. The sequence goes on from CAXKVW010001709.1 coordinate 757,072, forward strand.
TTCATTTCTAAAATAATTAAATTAAAGATTAAATAAATAAAAGGGATAGAAGAAAGAATTTTTAGTTTTCATGAGATATTGAATATTATGATGTTTTTATGGAGAAATTGTTTATTTTGAAAGTTTGTATGGATACACTATAATTTTTTCTTTAATTTAAAGAGCGATGAGTCAGAGAGCTTGGACACGTCTTTTTTTTTTTTATTCAGAGACGTGTTTTAATCAAAGAGTTCGAAGATTCAGGCCCCTTTTCCATTCAGCGCCAACGACTTTTTTTATCTTAAACATACTTATAGCAAGTTTTCATTATTTATCTAGGGAGTGACATTCTTCAAAGCGCCGAAAAGGTAAAGATGCAACGAATCTAGAGTAGGTATGATGCCCATTATACCTACTTTGGTTCGATGGGTGTAATGACCATTCATTCTACATCAAAATTCATGTGATTTATATTAAAATCTGTGTAAGTTTTTAATTTCTATGCACACAGATTTTTAATGCTAATTATACGATGTTAGTGCTAATTAAACCTAAAAGTAAGTATGATATCCATCAGACCTGTTCCTATCTCAGATGCAACATTACAAGTCGGAGCTCAAATCGGTACAAATCCTGCCCGTATCCCAAATGGCAGCTTGCGCTAAACATCTATTAAAGGCAGCTCGCACATAACATTTATTCTGTCCTTTTCTAAAAAATTACCTTTCAATTTTTTTTTTTTTTTTTTTGCATGTATTACCTTTCAATTTCAGTTACAACGAATAAGGTGGGAACCTTTTTTTTTTCTGAGAGATTGATAGCAGCAATAAGGTGGGAACTTTACTATTAGAATTTCATTACACTACGGAAAGATTTTGTCTGAAGCTTTTCGGCCCTTTGGGAGCCATCGATAGCAATAGAGAAATTGATGCTTTTAATAAAAGAAAATGTTCCAATAGACAGCAATATTCTTTAAACCAAAAAGAATTTGATAACTGTACGTGTAAGCAAAATTTAATCTCCAACTAAATTTTTTCCAGAAACACGACATAAATAAAACAAAATTGATGATATAGTTCACCAAAAAAAAAAAATATTGTTGACACAATACTAACATCTCATGAGAAATGAGAAACAGATTAGTATAAAGAGGATTTGAGAAGGCAATATCTTAACAGTTACTCGAGATGATATTAGATACCGATTTTTTTAATAATCGAAAATAAATAAATAAAATATCGAAAAAGGAGATTGAATTGAGTTTATTTTCAAAAGTAGGTAGACTGGGTGAATTTTTCCCGTCCCTACGGACGGACAAAATTTTAACGTCCGTCTGAATTAATCAATTCACGCCTTAACCTCTAATTAACAAACGCAAAAAAAAAAAAAAAAAAAGTCAGGGACGTGGGAAATTTTCCCGTCCGTGAACAGTAATTTTCAACATCCGTGAACAGTAATTTTTTCCAGGGACGTTCTAATTTTCAACGTCCATGAACAGTAAAAAAAAAAAAACTTAGGAAAAAAAAATTAGGTTTGGTTTTGGTTAAATAAAAAAAACTTAGAAAAATTATGTTTCAACTATAAAAACAATAATTTATTTTTCAACTAAAAACAATAATTTAGTTTAGTAATATTTTTAAAAATAAAATTTATATTTAAAATTTAACATTATAGACACGATTTATATTTTAGATATTATGTCTATCAATATGATGAGATTTGATTTATGTTTTAGCTAAATCAAATGACTTGAGAAATATGTCTATGTTATCGGACACATAGATAGTCTATCAATTAAATTCAAATTTAATGCAATTAATTATTGATTAATACATAAACTAAATAACATGTCCTAATCACGCGTGGATAACATGTCCTAATCAATTAAGAATTGATTAAGACGGACGTGTCTATAATGTTAAATTTTATTTTTAAAAATATTACTAAACTAAATTATTGTTTTTAGTTGAAAAATAAATTATTGTTTTTATAGTTGAAACATAATTTTTCTAAGTTTTTTTTATTTAACCAAAACCAAACCTAATTTTTTTTTCCTAAGTTTTTTTTTTTACTGTTCATGGACGTTGAAAATTAGAACGTCCCTGAAAAAATTACTGTTCACGGATGTTGAAAATTACTGTTCACGGACGGGAAAATTTCCCACGTCCCTGACTTTTTTTTTTTTTTTTTTTTGCTTTTGTTAATTAGAGGTTAAGACGTGAATTGATTAATTAAGACGGACGTTAAAATTTTGTCCGTCCGTAGGGACGGGACAAATTCACCCAGTCTACCTACTTTTGAAAATAAACTCAATTCAATCCCCTTTTTCGATATTTTATTTATTTATTTTCGATTATTAAAAAAATCGGCATTAGATACCGCATTACACACGACATATCTAACATATATTCCACCCGATTTTTTTATTAATTGAAATTAAATAAAAAATATCATTAAAAAGGAAAGGTTTCCGGAAAATTCGAAAAATGAGTAGAACAGATTGGTTTATTCCATCCCACTTAATCCGCCTATCTAAACATCTAAACAAACTAAGTAGCAAAACAAAAAAATGTACTAGGGACAGGTTCAACCAACCCGTCCGGTAAAAAAACAAAAAATTCCGGGACGGGTTAAACCAACTAGTCTGGCACCCAAAAAACAAAAGAAAAAAAAACCACGGGATGGTTACTTATTATCCCGTCCCGGAAGCGAACAAGTCCCACAAACCTTGTGGTTTTTCTTTTCTTTTTGCCAGATGGGATGGTTGAACCCGTCCCTAGTGTTTTTTTTTTTTTGCTACTTAGTTTGTTTAGTTTGTTAGATGGGCGGATTAATTGGGACGGGTTTAAATGACCTGTCCCGTGGGACAGGTTAAATAGACCCGTTCTACTCATTTTCGAATTTCCGCAAATCTTCCCTCTTTAATGATATTTTTTTTATTTAAGTTCGATTACTTAAAAAAATCGGCATATTCCACACAGATTAAAGGAGGCCCTGAACATAGGGAACAAGATTTTAGTTCGATCCAATGCAGCGTTCATTTTGTTTGTTGAAGAATGCTGCATTTACTTCTTTTTATAACTGTTTCGCTTAGAAGCGGTCTTAAATTTTACATTTTATTACATGCATTGTGCTCCATTTTCTGGTGAAATCAATCTTCAAATTTTCAAGTGTAAAACACAGGGAAACAAATCTGCTGCGTAGGGTCTCCAAATCAAACCATTCATTTGTTTCGAGATTCGTACATAAAAATCAACTACTTTGAAATTCGTGCATTTCAAAAAACGAATGGTTCAATCTGGAAAAGCAGGGACCCTACGATTCCAAAGAATCGCAGCAGATTTATTTCCAAAACACAGTTGCAGAAATTTGCATTTTCCTATTCTTCATTTTTTTTTAATCTTTTCTTCCACTCTATTTGAACCTATATTACTTGGTACTTTACATATAGCATCCCAAGAAAATATTTATACAAAAAAAGAAACATTGATTAACAGCATTTGTGTGCATCCCTATGACTCTGTGAGCATTAATTCATTAGCTTTTGGAAAATAAGAAGTAATGCATTCTGCAAATGGAATTTGGAATTCGAGGTCATTACGGTGACTTCTTTGCATCTTACATCAAAGTTAATTGCAGAGCATGCTAGTGTTTTTCATGTCCAAAATTGTTTAATAACATGAAAAAGAAGAAAGTGGCACCTCAAGTGTTCAAACTATAAAGAGAGGAGAGAAGTACAGGACACAGGCTCTCAAGTTGCATGCACAACTTTTGTTAGATAATTTTTCTTGCCGACTACAGCACAGAAATGCATTTTTTCAAAAAAAAAAAAAGAATACAGGAACACACAGCTAGTTGAAGAATGAAACATGCACATGCACCATGAGTTCGTATCTGGGCACAACATAAGACCGACAATAAACTGCAAGAAAAGATTACCATAATTAGAAAACAATTATGCTCATAGCTAGTCAAGCTAGAAAAATATTGAATTATAGGTAGAGAGAAACATACGAGCTATCTTAATTGGGGGGAGTGTCTCCAATGTGCAAGCAATTAATGTGCTCTACATTCAGCCGATCTGCCCCACCAATTTCGCACCTTCTCTCCAGGTCCCGGCATTCTCTTATGGACAGAAAGCGGAGAGACCGAGGCATCATCGGTACAGATGAAAGCATAGGTACATCACTAATTTCCAATGTATGAATATGATGCAAAAGATTCAATCCATTTGGAAGTGATTTAAGGGACTTGAGCCCTTTCAGATGGAGCTCCTCAATTCGGCATGGCAAACCCTGGTCACAGAACACTTGAAGCATTTCACAACAGGAAATATCCAATTCCTTCAGTGAAGGGAGGCCTCCAGCGCTTGCAATTAATGCGAGATCGTTACAACCATCAATCTTCAATGTTGTCAGACCACTCAGACAACTCAGATTTGCATTAGTGATGTTCTTTAGCTTTGGTATTTTAATTAAAGATAAAGAGGTGAGAGAGGTAATAGTTTGAATCCACCCAATTATTTTCGAGTCGACTCCTTCCACAATAATATCTGTTAGAAAAGGAACTGTTGAAGGAAGCAATAACAGATTCTGGCAATTCCTTATTTCAAACCTGCTAAGGCTTGAAGGGAGGTAGGAAATGTGTACCAATTTTGGGCAGTTGGATATGTATAAATCACAAAGGTTGGTTAAGGAACCATTATGCACTATAAACCATCTTTCCAGCTCAGGCATGTCTGACAAGTGCAACAGCTTCAGTGATTGTAACCCACACGAATCGGCACTCTGACCGACCAGCCGATCAAGGTCTTTAACCATGTCAAGCCCCATTAAATATAAATTCTTAATCTGTGGCAATTTGGCGACTTGAGGGAGGTTCACACAAACCTTGCAGTTTACTAGTTTTAGTGTCTCCAGATTTCTGAATGAAGATTCTGAGACCCAAGATGGAAATTCAGACCCATTATAGCCTTCAATCCGTATACTCTTAATTTCCCTAGGGGGTTCAAGTTGCCTTATCACTTTCTCATTGTCAGAAACAGAGCATATACCAGCACTCCACCTTAAAATTAAAAAGTCGAGGTGTTTCTTCCTGTATAATCTTGCCTCTGCGGCATCATCACCATTTTTTACATTCTCTAGCTTAGATATGCAAAGCACTCCCCGTAGATTCAATTCCTTTAACTCATTTATGTGACAACCATCTCCTTTGGCAACAGCAAATCTGGATAAGGTTTGTAGAGAGGTTAACCTTCCCAAATGTGGTGGCATGGATTCAAAATCCTTTTCATCCCATTTTTCCCAATCCAAACTCAAACCAATGTGCCGCATATTAATCAAGCTGCTCATTCCTTTGGGAAGTTCTTTCAGGTTGTAACACTCATCAAGGTTGAGCGTTTGTAAATTTAACAGCTTGCATATCGAATCTGGTAATGTTTTGAATAGTGAGCCACACAGGTTTAAGTATCTTAGGTGAATTAAATTACCGATAGATTCATGTAAATTGTCAAATTTACAGTTACTCAGGTCCAGAGAGCGCAAGAACTTCAGTTTTTTTGGCAAGTTTTGTTGTAGGTCGTGTCTCACTGGTACATGGCCCATGGTGTAAACTATCAGTGTGCGTAAATGTTTCCTGTCATAAATACAATTCGCTGATTTAGGATTCAAACGATCCCCACACAAAGAAGCATACCTGGCCATAGTTTTCTTACCATGCTGGACGCCACAGTGGTCCACCCTTGCACACTCATACACCGACACTGACTGACCTAGATCATGTATAGCACCGGGCATTACGTACCTATTACGGCCACATGGTTGGAAGAAGGATCTCCACAGCAAATCAGTGAATTGCTTTTTACCGATATCTTCTAGTGTTTTGTTCTCACGAGGCCGTTCAGATTTCACAAGCCCTTCTGATACCCACAATTTTACCAAATTATCCTTGTCAAACTCATAATCTTTGGGAAAAATAGAGCAATACGCAAAGCATCGCTTTAAATGAAGAGGCAATAACTCATAGCTCGGCTTCAGGGTAGGTAAAATATTATCAACAACTGCATCTGGATCAGGCATATCTTGTAATCTACTATTCCACTCTTCTTCATCATCTATGCCAAATAGGGTTCTGCCTAATAATTTGGCAGCCAATGGGGACCCATAGCATTTTTTTGCAATTTCTCTGCCAATGCTTTCCAAATTTTTAGGCAAGGTAGAGATTTGAGCTTCATCTTTCAAGATCAGCCAAAGGGAAGTAGAATTCAAACCAGTCAAGGCAACATGATCCTGATCTGATGAACCCAAGTATTGTGCGGTTCTTTTGTTTCGGGTTGTTACCAAAACTTTGCTTCCAGACTGGGCTGTGTTAAGAGGGGCCCGCACAGTTTCCCAAAAGAACAGGTCCTCTGTGTATACGCCATCTAGTACCAGTAAAAAAATTTTACCACTCAGTAACTGTTGGAGGCTGCGTTGGAGCATATCTAAGGTTGACAGGTTGCAGGTGGTTTCGGTTATGCCTTCAATGATCTTTCTTATGGTTTCAACTGGGTCAGAATTAGGAGATAGGCTTACCCATATTAGCGGCTTGAAGTTACCTGTAATTTCAGGATGGTTGAATATTGATCGAGCAAGGGCGGTCTTTCCCATGCCGCCTTCTCCAATAATGGATAAGACTGGAGGGAAACGCATGTTGTTTGTGTGTTGGAGCAACGAGCGCCTTAGCCTTTCCCTTTTCTTATGCCTCCCATGCAGGTTAGGGGCACCTGCTAGAAATTTTCCATTGGTTGTTTCAGTATTTTCTATTTCCTTTTTTTTTTTGGCCTATAATTCAATTTTAACATAAAATTAATTCAACAACCTACCACATTATTTTTACTTTTGAGTCATTAGTTTCCAACAGTAAATATATTTTGAACTAGGGCTGCCAAGTGCTGGAAGCAAATATTAGGTAGGAGCTGACCCAGTTGTCACCCAACTGAAACATTTGCCATTAATTTGAGTTTATGGTTAAAAAAACAAGGTTAAAGTGTCAATTTATTACTCCAGCCTTTCTTATCCAAAAGAAGAAAGAGAAACAGAAATTAACCACTGTGTCTGTAAAACAATCCAAATCTGATTTGGCAAAGGGGATCAACCAAGCAGCCTTTTAATGGCAGAGATTTGTGTCAAGGTTTGCAATCAGGAATCAACATAGACCAAATCAAATTTTATTTTAATTTAAAACGCCAACCCGAGTTTAACCCAGTCTGAATGACACACATATATATAGGGATGGGCAAAGGTGGTTTATAAAGCACAGACCCTCTTGTGTTTTATGCTCTTATCTCCACTTTTAAAGGTCAAACAGTCGATCTGAACCGCTCAACATGATATTCATATTGAAATGTGCTTGGAGACAGGGGCAAAGCCAGACTTTCAGGCTATAGGGGTCAAACATAAATGGGAGTCAAGTATATAAAAATTTTCTACTACGAATGGGGGTCAATTTCACCTTATTCATAATATTTTAGTTTAAATTATATTAAAAATAGAGTATAAACAAAAAAAAATTGCAAATGAATGGGGTCAATTGACCCCCGTTCATTGAACATAGCTCCGCCCTTGCTTGGAGACACAATTTTACATTTTTTATTTAATTTTTACTATTTTTTTAGAATTTTTTAACATTACTTTTTTCAGAAAATTTTGTACCATTAAAAAACGGTATTTTTCAAAAATTCTAAACCAATAATAAAAATACTCCAAAAAATGTAAAATTTGGTCTCCAAGCACATTCAATATGAATATCATGTTGAGCAATTCAGATTGACTATTTGGAAATTGACAACAGCACGGAAGGGCGTAAAGCACCAAATGGCTTGTGCATAATAAAACACCACTGAAAAACAACAGTTTTGTAAAATACTTAATAAATAGTAAAAAAATTTTAAAAAAATGTAAAATTTGATCTCAAAGCACATTTTAATGTAGAGATCATGTTGAACGGTTGGATCGACTGTTTGGACTTTGAAAATCGCAAAATCGAATGTTGTAACATGTTGTAAGATCCAAAATGTTGTAACTTGACCCCTCCTCTATATATATACATAGAGAAAGAGGAGAGTTCCAATGTCTCATATCCTATATCTTCGTTTTTAAAGTCCAAACACTCGATCTGAACTGTTCAACATAATCTTCATGTTAAAATATACTTAGAGACCAAATTTTACATTTTTTGAAAAAAATTTACTATTTTTTAGATTTATTGAAAATCGCTGTTTTTTTATGGTCCAAAAAATGTAAAATTTGGTCTCCAAGCATATTTTAACATGGAGATAATGTTGAGTGGTTCGGATCGACTATTTGGACTTTAGAAACAAAGATATATGATATGAGGCATGGATAAAGTATGAGGAGATGAGGAATTGGAACCCTCCTCTCTCTCTCTCTCTCTCTCTCTCTCTCTATATATATATATATATCCACCTGCTAAATAAGTTAAAAGCCCATTTTGTCCATGGACATGAACCAACTTAGCACCAAAAATAATGTAAACATGCAAATTTGGCAACAGGAAATAGGAATAAAGAGAGTAGAATGGCATTGCTTGTTATCAAAAGAAAAGAAGAAACAGCATTCACCTTCCACTGAGCCTGTTTGACGAGTATCAGATCTAGGTTGAGTGACAGCACGAGCCTGTCGGGACTCGGGTAACCTGTGTGCCTTCTTATCCTTATTAATTTCATCATACCTTTTGTTTATCTCATCAACTCGACTCAACACGCGCCAATAGTGCCAAGCCGATGGTAAGAGGGCCCGGTGAGAAGCATCCGTGGCAATCCAATCTCGTGCCTCAAACTCCTCTTTCAAATCTTCAGCGTCAAAGGCAATTGATCGGAGCTCGCTCAGCCAGAGGAGAACCGACTCGTCCTCAATCTGGCGTCTCTGTTCTGCGTCGTCAAGCAGGGTCCATATCCGATCGGCTCGATTGTTGAGCTTTCCCAGCTCAGCTCTAGCCGATTCTTCGGTCGGGCGATTGGCGATTAAGCTGAGGGCATTACTCCCTAGTTGACTGGCTACAGCCTCGATGAATTTCTCAAAAAATCCTGCAACAGTTACCATTGTTGGTTTTTTCTTTTTCTTTTTTCCTTGTTTCGTTTTGATGGTGGCAATGGCTTTTTTGGCTAGGTTGAAGTAAAGATGGGAAGAGGGGAGACTGAAGAAGGCAGAGCAGAGTCATCGACTCTGCGGAGACTATCCGTTGACTGACTTGTGCTCTCGCGGTCTGTATCCTAAGTTCCAGTACAATTTCCCTTCAAGCTTGTTGGGATTGATCCTGAAGTAATAGCTACTAACAAGAAATCTATACCGTCCAGTATGATCTGAACGGTTGGTATACCAATTAGACAGTTTTCTCTTTGTTCTTTGTTGGAGATGATCCGAATCCAATTGCCAAGCCCTCTCTCTCCGTCGGCAAACATCAAGCAGCATGATCTGGGCCTATGGGCTTGCACAAAGAATACGACAACAGCGACAATTGACGGGCCTAAGAACAACTCTTCGAACTAAGGCCGAGATACAGAGAATACATTCCTACGGGCTTTTTCAGGCCTTTCTGCATGGAGAAAAAAGTGTATATTATTATAATATCCTGACATATGTAGCGTATCTTTATACTTTTCATTGTAGCTAGGAAAGTCAACTCTAATTTAATTGCACCTGAGCTTTCCCTTTGCGAGGTCAGTTTTGAATAACAATTTGGTCAAATGGAACTGCATCTTAAGCATGACTTGTTTGCTCACATGAAAATGATGTGAGGAGAAAGGCGGTGCCGCTTTTGTGAGAAGCCATAAGGCGGTCGTTACAGTTTTTCGATCCGATTGATTCAGTTTCCGGTCTGGTCGTTACATTTTTCTGTCCGGTTTGATCCAGTGCCTTCTCCCATGTAGTCTGCCGGAAGGATATAACAACTATACACACCGAGTAAATAATCACTAGGTTTTATCATTTCCATCAAGCAATGATTACCAACTTGATCTCAACAGGATATACATACTCCTTATGCGTTTTTAGTTTGTTTACCAGACACTCGTTGTCTACTCTTATGTAACAACTAGTTTGTAGCTCTTTTAATTTTAATAAAATTGCCTACAGACTTTTAACCCAAAAATAAAAATGATACGAGGAATTTCTTTTTTTCATAACATCATGAGATGATATTTTTGTTCAATCCTCGGTATTACATCCGAAGCACCGTTTTCGGGGGCACCTTAAAATTGTTATATATAGCAAGTACTTCAATATTTATTCAGAAAGTTAAATTCTTCGAAGCACCAAAAAGGCGAAGATGCAACATGCTCCAAATTGGTGCAAATCCTCCTGCTTTCCCAAAAGGCAGCTTGCACTAAATACCTATTAAAAGGCAGCTCGCACAGAAGATTTATTGTCTTTTTCTAGAAAAACTACCTTTCAATTTCAATTATAACGAATAAAGTGCAACCTTAGACTTTAATTACAACTACGGAATGATTTTGTCTGAAGCTTTTCGGCCCTTTAAGTGTCATAGGCAGTAATAGAGAAATTGATGCTTCTAGTAAAAGAAAATGTTCCAAAAGACAACAATATTCTTCAAAACCAAAAAGAATTTAGTAGATTTCTTCCAGAAACAAGAGAAAAATAAATAAAATTGATCAGGTACTTCAAAATATTGAAACAATATTAAGTACAAAGAGGATTTGAGAAGCAATATTTTAACAGTTACTGAGATGGTATTAGATATTGCATTACATATGTCATATCTAACATAATATTCTACACAGATTAAAGGAGGCACCTTCATATACCATGCCCCAGGGCACAAACACATTACCTAAGTAAAAATAACAGAACAACAACAAAAATAATATCAAAAATAGACAATTTCAGGGAGGAGACCTCTTGCCCCAAATATTTTCAGTAGACCATCAACTCCACTGCACGACGTAACAAACTGAAACTGCTACCTTGCCAGTATATCTTCAACGCAACCAGTTAGTACCAATTTCCTAGGCCCACCTCTCGCTGAAATGGATCAGCATAGCTCATTGGACCCATGTTGAGACCCGACCCAAACCTCACATCTTGCCCGCTAATCTGACCAGTTTGCACAGGATTTCGCTCCTCCTGCAAGAAGAAATGCGGTGGCTCTTGCATGAGCATACCCACCTCCTCAAAAGCACCCCCAAAGGTTTCTTCCATCTGAGATCTTGCCTGGTTAGGGTTTGGTTGAGCATTATGATTTGATCCGTCGAAACCCTTGACGGAGCCAATATTGCTGTCATATAATTCCATCAACTCTGAAATCGATCGCTGGATGCCAAAATCTTGCTCGCTGATTGGGTTCACACTCGAGCCGATTGAATTCTGAATCAACTGATCAGCATTGTATGGAACAGAAAACAAACTCGGTTTATTCTCTGTTATCTGAGAGAGAGAACTGCTGTACTTGCAACTATACTGGTGACTGTTCCTGGTATTTCGGTCCAGAAATCCGAAAGAAACATCGCTCTGCGGGCACTGCAAATTCTCACAAGTATAAACCCGGTTATTTGATCCCAATTCCTGTTCAACATGACCTCTCTTTTGTATGAATTCCATTTCCATCTCTTCCTTCAGAGGGGCATTTTGGACAAATGTATCATTATCGCCTTCTCTCTCCTCAACTCCTTCAACATCATACTCACTTGAACTACTATGGAAAGATATCCCTCCGTACCCACTTGTCTCCATTTGAACTTGTGGGAGACAAGCACCTGGGTGTAAGTTCATATAATCCTCTTCCTCCTGCCTTAAAACGGCTAGCCAGGTGGCACTCTCTTTGGCTGTCATTTTATCTTGTAAGCATTTCGACTGCCTGATAAGCCGCCTTATCTTCTCTATATCTGGTGACATGTGCTTAATGACCGATGTTAAAACACTAACCTTCCAGGCTTTCTTCAAATCATGCGGTTTTTTGTAAGGCGGTGATCCTTGTTCCTTGGGGATCCCCAATTTGTCCCACCACTCTTCCTGGCCACTTGGCCACCAAGGAGGTGGGACCCCTTTTTCTAAGGGAAATCGTCTCTGTGGTGGGTCGCAGTGTTGCATTAACGCTGACAGAAGAGACCCAAGTGTGGTGTCTTGTAATTCGAGGAGAGAGTGAAGGCCCACAGCAGGGCCCGCATTAGCTTCCGCAATCGATCCCGGTATCACATTGTCAGACTGGTACTTAGCAATTGCAGCCGGCCCATTCCGGTCAAATCGCACCTTCTCCTTCCACCAGGCCCGAAGATTGTCTGATGCACCACTGACAGGTTTTCCCTTTTCAGGAATTATACCTGTTAATATAGATTCATTAGTACCACATCAGTTTGTCAAGATACTGCAGCAGGATTATTTATTTCTTTTGTTTACTATCAAAAACAATTATTGGAGTTTCCTACATACAACTAGTGTTCCTTTGTCCTGTAAATATATCTTCTTAAATTCTTTTGTACTAAATTTCTAAATTATTCTAATACATAGCTCAAACATGTTGAAATTATCTAAGGACCTAACATGGAATTTCACTATTTTAGCTCTGAGATAGAATAAAAAAAAATTACCATAAACAAATCCTTGCGCATTGCAAACTTCCATCATCTTGAGCATGTACTTCAATATCCCATCCTGGGCCCGCGACATTTTCTTCCTCCTCGCTTGCTCCTGAGCCTGACGCTGCTTCCCTGTGTCGGCACCACCAGGGCCCGCCACATCCTTGGTCTTGCTCATCTGCTTCTCTTTCAGCCTCTTGAGCCTCATGCGGTCCCGCCACATGCGCCTCTCCAACTCCTCTATGTCTACCTCGTCATCTGACTCGTCTTCAACCGCCTCAGCCCCACCCGGACAGTTTTCAAAGGTAGGGTCCACCAGATCCCCTTCCCCAGAGAAAAAGGACTCATAGTCTGAGGTTTTTTCGTGCGTGAACTGTGAGAGATTATGGGGCCCTGCAAAGCCCATGCCATCCATTAATATTCCACCCATCATTCCTGAGTTTGTAGAAAAAATTTGGTCTAGAAGAGGAGGATTGACGGAGATTCCTTGTATCCTGAAAGAAAACAAACAGATTTATAAGAGATTGTAAATTAAATTGCGCATTAATTACAAATAAGTGATAAAATAAAATGCTTTATCAAAGTGGAAAGAATAGTTAATGCAAATAGCTATGTAACTTGCGTTCACATGAAAAAATTTAAGGAGAATAATTTCTTCTATGTTCATATGCATTAATAGTATGGATGAGTAATAAGAAAGAGTTAAATAAGTCCACACCAGGATGGATTTTCAAGTTTCAACAAACAGACAGATACTTCTCAACAGGAAATTAAAATTAAAAAGAAATTTGGACCTGATTAAAACTCGACTTTTCCTGTCTAAGACTCGAGAACAATAATGGCTATGATCATGATCATAGAAAAAAGTCCAAAACAATTAAGTTGCAAAATTGACAGGAACTGTTCTTTTCTCTTTCAAAAAGCAGCAGCAGAGTGAAAAAAGAAAAGACATTTTTAAATACAAACAGAAGTACAATTCTACTGCTAGTAGACTGAGAAACATGAAAAGGTTAGCGAAAACTTTCATGAAGGTTCAATTAAGCTTAAGAAACCTGCAGTTACAGAACCTCTGATATACCCACTAAGGTACAGATCAGACTATGAGGCTACCTATAACATAATACTACATATCAAATAATCAAATAAACTGAATATATTTCTTAATTGTCGTTTCCTATAATCAGAAATTAAGAAAAAAAATCTAAAAAAATATTGCTTTTGATATGAACCAGAAAAGAAATTAGGAAAAGCAATTTAGTCTCCTTCCGTTACATAAGTATCTAGCTCAATTAAGATATGAACCAGAAAAAAATCAAATATTTGTAGTATTTGATGCACGCAGCGAAACTGTCCCCAACAAGAAATCCAAAAGGAGACATCTCAAAAGACAACAGAATTATGAACCCCAATAACCAAATTGAATTTTTATTTTCTCAATTATTCTCATAAAGCCAAAAACTGTTGACCCACAAAAGTTACATAACATGAGGCATATATGAACGAACAGAGCAGGTAAGTCCGATAAAATACCTAAGTTCCGTGATATTATTAACAAGCTGAAGTTGATCTACCAAAATCAAGCACAACTTGATCTAATCAAAGAAAATATAAAGTACTACGCTAGAAAGAAGAAATTGAACTAGTTGAGAAGTAGAATAATGAAAAAGGGCGCTAATCCCATCAACAGCCTCCACAAACACCTATTGAATCTGAACCATAAGGAAAAAGACGCCACTTTTTACAGATAGAAAAGAAGAAAAGATCGCACCTTTAATCTTCTCTTTCTTTCTTGTACCTCAAAAGTCAACTTTTATTCATTCAGCTCCTTCCTTTGAGAAACTATAGGCCTATAGCACAGCAAAGATACAGAACAGAGATTTGAGAGGCGGTTGTTCGTTGCTTCCTCTCTCTCTTTCTCTTTCTCTTTCTCTCTCCGTTTCCACCTCTAATTCCACAGTTACCACCACAAATCTATCCACTTGACAATTTATTTCTCTTTTGATCTTTAGTGGGGTTGAGTGCACGTGATAGGGATGGCGTGGAGTAGAGTTAGCGCCAGTAAGGGGGTAAAAATAGAACCACAGAAACAATATGAAAGTTAATTAATCAAAATTAATTAAAATTAAAACGGGTGCAAGTGGGTAACAGTGTTCGAAAAGCAGCGTTGTTATTAAATTAATCTAAAGGTTATGAAAGGGTGCGAATGGTAATAAAATATTGTAGCCACCGTCGATCGGATAAACCTTCGGTAGACACAGTTCATATCATATTTTCCTGTATGGTCTACACCGAACAGTAAATTATGGAATTACCCTTACTGTTCTGCCCGAGTCAGAGTTAGAAGTGAGTAAATCGCTCATAAACTCGTCGCTAAAAGTTCATTAATAATTTGTTTATTATCAATTAACTCGTTAACAACTCGTTTATTATCAATTAACTCGTTAACTTAATAAACTGACATGAACATACTTAACTCTCTTATTAAGAAGGTTACATGAAATCATGTTATATCCAATCTCAATCGGATCAAACCCAAACCTAAATCTAACTTTGTAGCTATGTGATAAAGAGATAGTTGTGAAAATGCGACATATATGACTGTGAGAACCGACAAGAAGATAGCTGTTTGGTTTTGTTAAATTTGTTTAAGGATCATTTTTTTAATTACGTACTGTTTAAGCAGGTCGGATTATGATAATTTGTTAAATTCTATCAATGTTAATTAGTATTTTAATGATGTATCCGAAATAAAAAAAAAAAACTCAAAACAAAATTCAAATTGCCTACAAGCTTGATTTCTTAACGTGTCGCTTAATGAGCACGAGTCAACTCAAGCATTTAACGAACCGAGAACGAGCATAGTTGTCAACTATATATTATCTTCTCAACTCGAGTCAACTTGCTCATTAAGCTAATGAATTGAACACGAGCAAACCCCAACTCGCATGAACTCATTCATTAATCACCCATATTCGGAATTTTTTTTTTAATAGAATTCATTTTAAAAAAATTAACCAAAGCAGCACAGCCAGCACTCTACTCTGGAAAGCTATAAAAATAGACTCCACCGGTCGGTGTAGCTTAAAAAAATTGAATTTTTACCTTGTTAAAATCGTAGATCTAAAGAATTTTCAAGCTACACCAGTTTGGGAGACCGATAGAGACTATTTTTATAGCTTCAATGGGTACGAGTCTGTTTTAGTTAATTTTTTTTATATGAGTTCTATTTAAAAAAAATCTCATATTCGGAGTCGGTTTGAATTTTTTTTTTTTTGTCTACGATCTCTGCTGGATTCTCTGTATCATAAACTTCTCAGTCATTCCTGTAGCGGGTCGAGTCTTGAAAGTAAACCTTCCAATTTTTGGCTCGAGTCTAGCTCGCTTATCACTGAGCAAGCCCACCGCGTGCCGTTCCTGGCTCACTGCTGCATGGCCACACAACTCGCGACACGTGGCTTTTTCTAATTGTAATTTAATCTCTAACAATTTATATCTTCTCCTATATATTGAGATGGAATTTTTTTTTTTACATTTGTATCAACGTTTCGTTTCTGAGCAAAATAAGTTTAACATTGAATAAAATTCATGACATCCTCCACGTTCTTATAGATTTTAATTTGACTTTGATAACAAATATATGTAAAAAAGGTAATCTATATATAATTATATGAGTAAATCTAGGGTGTGACGTGCTCACCAAGAGGGTTTGGTGAGCACAACTCCAAAAATACATCGAATCGGCTTCAAATGATGAATCCAAACCGTTGAAATCTATGTACTTCGTGAGTGATGCGTGTACATGTAAAATTTTGGAAGTTTCGAAATCATTTGCTATGAGATGAAGCGGTCAGAGTAATGAATCTTTTAATAAGTTATTATATTAGTTGTTTTATATATTCATTTTTCATTATTACTTTGACCGCTTGACCTCTTAGCAAATGAATTTGAAACTTCCAAAATTTTACATATACATGCATCACTCACGAAGTACATGGATTTCAATAGTTTGGATTCGTCATTTGAAGCTGATCCGATGTATTTTTGGAGTTGTGCTCACCAAACCCTCTTGGTGAGCACGTCACACCCTAGATTTACTCTAATTATATACTGAATGTCAATTGTTCTTTGCTTAAAAGTTACTACATTTTCCGATTTTTGTTTTTTTTAGAGAAATGTAGAGGTCAAGTCTCTAAATTCCATTCTGACGAATTTTGTTAATAATAAAAAGAAACATCACTTTCCATTTCACATGTAGATTGGATTGAATTATGTAAATTTTGTTGTTTCCATTACAAATTATATGTATATTGTTTTTTATTAAAGTTATTTACTAATTTTATAAATTATATTTATTTCTTAATTTCCAAAATTAATTTTAATTATGTTATTTTGAAATGAAAAAAAAATGTAGTTGGCTTATCGAACTTCTTATTATACAAAATTATGTTCATATCATTTTTTTAAAGAAGTTGTGGATTTGATAATGGAAAAAAAAAAAAACACATTTGAAGATGCGAAAAATAAACATATAGCATTACAATAAAATATTATACAAAAAAATTAATATTAATTTACAGTACATATGGTGGTAAAATAAAATTTCTAAACTAGTGACTAGGTGCACAAAAAGCTCGTAACTCGTGATTCGATTGAGTTTGATTCAAAAAAAATAGTTCTAAATGAATCAAATCGGCTCGGTTCTAAAAATAATCAAATCTAGTTTGGTTCGAAATTACTTCAAAACGAACTCAAACTAAGTCTAACTCGGTTCGAAACTCTTTTTTTCGGTTCAAAACACTGCTTCAATTTAGAACCAGTTTGGTTTGAAATTGATTCGAATTCGAATTCGAACTCGAAATGGGTTAAGTTCAATTTGGTTCGATCCGTTTGCAGGTTTGCTAGCGACAATAAATATATGAGATTTGATCAAATGAGAAAACAGCTCATTAAATGATAGTGGGGCCATAAACCGGGTCTATTCACAATTTATGACGGAGAGTAGAGAGGTTGCAAGTTACGCGTCTCAACGTGCGCGCCACCGGAAAGGAGGCGACTCCCCGGAGCATTCCTCGCGATGGACTTTTTATGACTCGAATTAAATTACCATTTTACCCCCGGGATAGTGGGATGTTTCCGTCAGTCAATTAAATTCCAGTAGGTCGGCACATATGTCCATGGGCTTCTATAGCCTTTTCAAAATAACCGAGCTCATTAATCATTATTAATTAATTGGAAGCTGATATGGGTACTCCACTTCAGTATCTATATTGTACCCACATCTTAATTGTCATAATTTTTTGGAGACTGTAAAAACTGCAATATTGAATTATTATTTTTCTAAAACATTTATATCTTTGCACAGAAATATGTATCTCCAATGTTGTAAAATGCAGTTTTGTTCATGCATGCGGAAGGTCACTGCATACTGCATATGCGGTATGCGCCGTATATATGGAATTTCATGCGGATTTTAAACTACATATTAATTTATTTTCATTCAAAATATGCAAATATATTCCCATTAAAATCATTCAAACAATAAATTCGTACATATGCGGACATTTGCTGCACAATATGCGGTCGTATATGCGAAACTGCATATTTGAGATTGCATGAAATTTTTTATGCGGAATCGGACTGCATATGCACATGCGGCCGCATGAACCGCATTTTACAACAATGTGGATATCTATGTACAGAAGTATGTATACCTATGAGGTGAACATTTTTTACGAAAATAATTATCCTCAACCAAATCACCCAAAATGTACCTGCACCATAAAAACCTGTGGGGACAACTCAAACTACATGGGGTTGTACACATTTTTAGAGGTGATTTTTTTTTCTCTCTTCAATGTCACCCATATTTATGACGATCTATGAAGAATTTTTTACATATGACACTCAAATAATATTTGAAAGCATTAATATTAAGTACTGTAAGTATTTATACCTATATGGTCAACTATTTTTGTTAGAGGAAGGTTGATGCGGAGATATGGGGTCCCTACTATTTCATTAGAGGAAAGTTGGCGCGGGACAATTGGGGGACTGAAAAATGAGATTATCATATCAAGTTACGCATGCAAGTATTAATATTTTATTTTGCAAATATTAATATCTTATGTTCTAAGTATTTATGCATATGAAGGTTAACGCAGAGACATGTCTAGAAATGAGTACCATATAAATTAGTGAGAACTATAGTATAACATTTCTCTATTGTTGCTGTGGGTACGATGCGGGTACACGAGTAAGGGATTGAAATAATTATTCTAATTAATTAATTTATTTATTTCACATTTTTTTAATTTTGTTTTGTTCCCATTTGACCTGGCCGGCTGACCCCAGAAAGATGTGATTACATACTTCCACAAAAAAAAAATTAAGAGTGAGATTAAATGTTTAAAGAACGCTACGAATTAATATTCAGTTATCTTAATTCGTAGGTAAAAAGTTAAAGAAAATGATCTTAATTCGCATTAAAAAATCGATGTTCAACAGAATTAAGCGGCTAAAAAAATAAAAAAAATATTAAGCTTTAAACATAATCTCTTGTTGCTGAACAGCTCCTTACTAATTAATGTCAAATATTTTAGTTAAGCAAACTATTCAATTATTTTTTCTATCGTTTTATATTATTTAATTAATTCCTAATTTCCTACAAAGCGTTAAATAGTTTACACAGCAAAAGTAGAAATCAAGTTAAATAATAACTAGGAGAAAAGACAGTTTTATTAAATTCCAAAATATTTTTTAATGAGTGAGCCTATGGTACTATGCATATCACGGATGGGTCCGTGATACGGTTCAATATCTTCGTTTTCAAAGTTCTAACGGTTGATCCGAACCGTTCAACATGTTTTTCATATGAATATGTACTTGCCGACCAAATTTTACATTTTTTTGAATTTTTTTACTATTTTTTTAGATAGGTATAAAATCACTTGATCCGAAAATTTTGGACCATCCAAAAACAGTGATTTTCTGCCTACCTAAAAAAATAGTAAAAAAATTCAAAAAAATGTAAAATTTGGTCGGCAAGCACATATTCATATGGAAAACATATTGAACGGTTCGGATCGACCGTTAGAACTTTGAAAACGAGGATATTGAATCGTATCACGGACCCATCCGTGATATGCATAGTACCATAGGCTCACTCTTTTTTAATTAACAGTTGTGCAGAAGCTTTCTAGCTAGCATCTACCCTCTGAGGCTCGGTCAGTCAGAATCAGCTTTTTTTCTTTTGTCGTCTGGCCTGTCCAGATAGCGACTCTGCATTTCAACTACATCTCATCCGTACACGTTTATCCTAGAGTAATCACAACCGTCAAATTCCCACTAGTTTTAAGCCTAACCTAACCTACTAAACCATGATATGTCGGGTGAGAGGCTAGGAGTAGGTCCGATGGGCATCGGACTTTCTTTTGGGTCCAATTAGCTCTAGTACCGTACGATTAGCATTCAATTTGAGCACACGGAAATTGAAACAGATATGCACTGTTTAATATAGTTCCAACGAATCTTGATGCAGATTGAATGGTCATTCTACCATCTAACCAAAGTAGGTACGATGGGCATCGGACCTACTCTGAGTTCGTCGGAAGAGCGAATGAATTCGCATCCTATGCGATATCTCATATTTTGCGTGACTTTTTGGAAAATCCCTACCGTTGAAATACCTTCTGCACGAATTTCAAAGCTACAATAATACTGGGCCCCCCGCGCTATCCCCGAATAGGCACCGGACACGTCGGTCACGCAAAATATGAGATTTCTCAGGGGATACGCACTCAGAGTGAATGTCTCTGTCGCTTGATCGCTCGCTTGCTCTTAGCCTAAACCCAGCTGGATAAATGGATAAAATTGATATTGATATTAATGGAATATGGTATATGGATATGCTTTTACATTTTACGCGATTGTGGCCTGATTAAATTTGATCGAAACCTTCCATAAAAGACGAGAGAGAGAGAGAGAGAGAAGGGTCGAGAGGAACTTTGCTCTTATCTGATTTGTATGGACTAGTGAGTGAGTGTATAATTAGTATATGCCTTTTGGAAAGCTGCTGCTTTCTTTGTCGTTTACTGCGCCAGAACATATCAGGCTATTAAATATTTTGAAATAATGAGAGAAAGCCATTTTCCTTAACCTTATGTACGGATTTTGGCCAATTTTACCGGACTTTTGGGACTAGCTAGTAGCTATCCACTTTCCTATTAAATTTTAAAAAAAAATATGAGATGAGCAAATTGGATCAGATTGGATGGTTTAATTTAATCAGAAATAAAATTAGTGTGCCGTTAAGAGTGATGGAATGAGACGAACCCCGGTCCATGGAATTATAATTGAGCTTATTATTATTAGCAAAAAAATTTAAATATTGTCTTCAATTAATTATCAACTAAAAAAATAAATTATTTAAGTTAAATAAATAAATAAAATATACTCAAATATTGGATGATCAGTCCCAGAAATGAAAAGTGATGCTCAATTAAATTGGGGTTCAAAAAGAAAAGAGGTAATCACTTTAGCAAGAGAGAAAAGAAAAGAATACATGAGTCACTGAGCAATAAAAATGAATGTTGGTCCATAGTCATGACATATAGTTATTAGAAATATGATAATAGTCTTCTTATTAAAATCACTCAGAAATTTTTCAGGTCTAATTTTTTTTTTACTCTTTTCATTTTCCTTATCATCTATCCATTTTTTTACATGTTTTCAGAGGTGTTTTTTTTTTTTTAATTTTATCTACTTTCGAGTTTGATTTGCTTTGTTGTTATTTTTTTCTTGATATACAATGCATAAAGACTTAATATGCTAGGTATAAATACTTATAAAAGCTGAAGTATTCAGACTTAAAGACAACGGAGCAAATAGAATCATATAGTACTTCAATATGGACCTCATTTAAAGGAGCTAAGTCATGTACAAGATGTTTGTACTTATAGATTCACAAACTTCCTCACAGATTATTGAAAAATATGAGCGAGATTGAATGAAGGAAAAAAAAATTCTCCACTAAAAGCATGCAAAAGATCGGTGGCTAACGAGAGAGAAATGAATAAATTTTCTTTTTATAATGTAAGTGTTGATACTTATGTTTACAAGTGTTAATATATAACACATCAAATATTTATATTTAAAATATTAAATGTGTGTTAGAAGTTGAACTTGATAAAAAAAAAAAAAAAAGAGTTAGTTAGCGAATGACTTTAATTGAAGGATTTTTGGAGGACTGAATACGGAGACTAGATAATTTCTCTAGTAAGGGATGAAGAAAGTGAAGTAACAAAATTTCTTTAGTGAATAAGTGTACTTTATGCTACTTATAGTGCTATTTCCGAAGCGATTTTTCTCCCAAAAACCATTAGCCTCCTTTTGTTAAATAACACAATTTAATCAAATTGTAGCCGTCATTTAATTAACAGATTTGATCATTGTTATTAACCACAATTTAAAAATCTCAATAATAGAGGTCTACATTTAGACATGTGTCACCTAACCATTCCAGCTAATAATCTTTAAATAATAAATACATAGAGGTTGACCACTTGCTTTCCTCTGAAAAAAACAAAAAATCTGTACTATTTAGTTTTTTCAAACACACATGTTTCTTTTCAATTTGGACTCTGAGGATAAATTTTCCTGCAAATCATTATCATCACAAACTAGTAAATATCTCCACCAGCAATTCGCTACGTCCAAATAACTAAGTGGAAAAAATGAAACGTCCAAATAATTAGATTGGAAAAAATAACACAGCAGAGTCAGTTCTGTCACAGAATAATACGATTACAGTTGAAATAGGACAAAATGTGTGACTGTTATGTACTGTGATTCTCGTATAGTGTGTCGTGATCATTCATATGCTGTGGCCATCTTTTGAAATTTTGGCATGGCACACCACGTGAAAATCTGATTACTGCACGGCACTTGGTTACGCAAGTTATGTATAATTAGGACTGTTAGATCTTGATAAAATGGTGAATCTTGAATAAACTAATCTAAATTATAAAAAAATAGTTAAACGCGATTAAACATGACCAGTCACGTTTGGACACAGTACGTTTGGGCATGTCACGTTTGGACATGGCGTGACTCGCGTATCGTGGCCACCCCTCGATATTTTGGTCACAGCACATGTGACTGTTCACTTGGTCACAGCACAGCACAAGACCAAAGTCCCGACATATTTGTCACAGCATGACACAACACGTTTTTACTGCTCTACAAATAACCTTCTACCAATTTAATTGAAGGCCTTGGTTTAAATTTTTATTGTTTTTATCATAGTTACAAAATTCTCATCTAATTCGCAATTTAAATATTTTGTGGTAATGACAAACAGAACGACGAATTATTCAGTTGATCGAATTTCGATCGAATTATTCACGAATTTTTTTTTTTTATCTTATGATACTGAGATCTCTGAATCATTATCAAATTATATCCAAATTGTTTATAAATTACAATTTTTTTATTCGGTTGAACCGAATCCGAATAATTAATTTTACATTATGGTTCTTATAGGTGAACAGTCGTTTGGAATGCTACTGTACTAGGTGAAATATTCCTATGCAAATCTGAAACCCCAGACATGGTGAGGCCCACAAGGAGCACCCCTGACATGATCACGCGCTTCTCACGTGTCTCCTTCCTGGATCAACGGAGGTGATGGCATCATGGAAGTCCGTTCCCCAGGCAAGACATGAGTAAGGACTAAGGAGACATGTCCGGTGCGTATCCTCTGAGAGATCTCAATTTTTGCTTGACTGACGTGTCCGGTTCCTATTCGGGGGGAACCTGGGGGGCAGTATTATTTTAGCTTTCAGATACGTGCAGAACGTATTTGAACGATTGAGATATTCCAAAAAGTCACCCAAAGTTTGAGATATCTCAGAGGATGCGAATTCATCGATCCGATCAACGATCGGTTTCCTTTTCCTTCTTGACTTAAATTTCTTCTATAACGATTCCTATACAAATAACCGTGTGGCGTTAAGTTTTCTATTATAAGAGGATTAAAAGACAACTTACTCCACCGTACTCTGCTGGTTCCGGAACAGAAGAACCCTCCGGCGTTGCGAGAGCAACACACGGTGACTTTACACAAATAATATAATTATTTATTTTTGGGCTACAAGAAAATAATATAATTAATGTACAATATAATAATCTGTTCTGTTTATGGGATTTTTTTTTTAAATAACATCAAATTGAAATATTTCAACTGAACAAACATATTATTTAAATATTTTAACTAAATAAATATGTTGGATTTGATTTGTATGAAAAATATAATTGATGGAGGTAGAAATTTTTCTACTCCAGTTTGCATACTAAACTGCCTCCATCGATCCATCCGTGGAGCCGTTTTTCATACAAACCCAATCTAGTATAATTATTTTGTTAAAATATTTAAATATGATTCTATATATAAAAAAAATATCATGTTTAAGTGTGGATTAGTCCAGAATTATTTTTGAGTTCGATTATTTGTTTTAAATATTCGCTGAAGCTTTGAAGTTGTGAGGAGAATTGAACTCTTGACTTTTGAGTAACCAACAATTTTAAGACTTTTTTTTTTGCTAACTGTTCCATCTCTCCTTTCTCAAATTCGAAAAGTTATTTTCTTCATTTTTATATGGATCACACAGGTTTAATAATTTCTTTTCACATTGATATTTATCATACAACATATCAATATTACTGCACCTTAATTTATTAAAAAGTTTCATGGCGACAAACAACCCTAATTTAGATTATACTAAAGTCAAATTGGTTTTTTAACTTACATGCACTACATATTAAGATCATGACATTGATTGATAAAGATGTGAACTCTATACACGCTTAGTGGATAATGACTTGCTATGTATTTGCTTTGATTTCACTACAAGTAACTAAATTTGAGAAATAGAAAAAATAAAATAAAATATAATACATACAATAGTGACATAAAATTACACAAAATATAATATAATTTAATATTAGTCCGGCCGCTTGAATTAAAAACATATATAATTATTGGATTGATTGGCATGCTATGCTTAATTATAAAATATTACAGTATAAGCTTGCATAGAGAAAATATATTTTTTTGGGTAAAATATTGTTTTTTCTCTGTACCAAAATTCTTAAAAATGTAAACCCAAACGAGTCAACCTTGCGCCTTCAAATTGTTGATTGGATGATCAGAAATTTTAATATATTATTTCTCCTCTGTTACGGGAATCATTACCAGAATTTTCTGTACTTCTGTTATGCTTTGTTCTTTTTAATATTTAAAGAAGTGGTCAGTGTTGGTGCCTTTCTGTGGGCGGGTTTCAAATCAACCGTTGTTTCCTTCTTGTTTCTTTTGCTTCTTTTTTTTTAAAGAATTTTTTTGATATATATCTACATTAATAGAAATGTTTATGTAATCCAGCAGGAGATAGGAGTAGGTCTGATGTCCGATTGGCATCGGACCTACTTTCAAGTTTAATTATTTCTAACACAATACGATTAGTATTAAAATATGTACGCACATAAATTAAAACAAATATGTTTGAGTTTTAATGTAATTCACACTAATCTTAATGTAGATCGAATGGTCATCTACTCTAAATTCACTCCGGCAGTACCTCTTGCCACTAAAGAGTACTTCGTTGAAATACCATTTTATTTTTAGTTATAAATATATTTTACAAAATTATGCCAAGTAATTTGTATAAACATAAAATAATATTGAGGAGGGTTCAAATTCTTCCACCTCTACCTTTTAATTTTCTAATAACAAAATTTTAAAAATGTATATGTTAAAATAAAACTGTTAGATGTGATATATATTTTTTGTCTACATGCACATAAACAAATATTACCTTTTGATTTTCGTTTATATGAATCAATAAGTGAAAGAAATCAAAGTTCAGAATTTTTCCACATTGGCCTTTTTTGCAATCTTTTGTTGCTAATAAAAAAAATAAAATCAAAATGTCATAATTTTTTACATGTGCTTACAAAAATTATATAAATTATATATAACAATTTTATGTTAACATTTATCTGTTAAATTTAAGTTATATATTGGAGATCCAAAAAAATAGAAACATTTAATACCTCCTCAATAACATTTTGAATGAAACTTATTATTCTCATGTATAATTAATTTGTGCTTCCCAAATTAGTTTTGAAGGATGCACAAAGGGGGAGAGAGAGCATTAATACGTCTCTTCTTCTCCTTTATATATAACTTAATTTGCTAAAATGGGAGATTTAACTCATATTTGCTATGTCGGCAGGGGTCCTAATTAGGTCAAGCATATCAGGTCATCTTTCTTACTACAGTACTTAATAACCACCTTTCCACTCTAATTGAGTGAGACACCATAGTGAGGTCCCATATTGAAATCCTTGGTTTGACGTAAAAATATAGTCAAGAAGTTTTTTTTATTTTATTTTATTTTATAATTATGACGATTCACAATTGAGTGAATAGTAATGGAAATAAAAGTACGTGAAAACTATTGATAATAAGTTTTTTTTTTTTTATAATTATGAAAAGTTATTACATAGTTATTAAACTGAAAAGTAACTTTACAACTTTTTTATATTTCAGAAGAATATGTACGTATTAAATTTGATGTAATTTGAAAATTAATTGTATTCATCATGTATTTTGAAACTTTAACGGTTTAGTTTTGTCCACACTTAGTACCAATGACTAAAAAGTAAAAACATTTTAAATTATATCAGATTTGATACACAATCAATATATCTAAAATGTACATAATATGTTCATAGTTTTTGTATGATATATTTGTTCATTGTCATAGTTATCAAATACATACAACTATGATTTCTCCGTAAATGATATAATTTTTTTTTTCGAATGTCTGTAAATGATATAATTAGATGGTGTAAGGTTTAGATGCTATGGATATCATAAGATCTTCTGTGCTACGGTTTCAAAGATTTATTGTATAAATTTCAAATTTCAATCTAAGTAACTCAGTAAATTTGTTATATAATAAATTTGTAGAATATCAAATTCTACTATTTTTGAATTTTTCTACTATTTTTTATGATTTATGAAAGATGGCAAAAAATGACTTAAAATATTGAACTTTTTTATTTATTTTAAAGTCATTTTTTGTCCTCTTTCATAAATCATTAAAAATAGTAAAAAAAAATTTTCAAAATTAATAAAAATTGATATTCTACAAGTTCATTATATAACAAATTTATTAAGATACTTAGATCGAAATTTAAAATTTATACAATAAAATTTTAAAACCGTAGCACGAAATACTTGATTCGATGGGTGAAATGACCATTCAACTGTATCAAGATCCGTGCTAAGTACATTAATATCCATACAAGTCTGTTTCAATTTTCGTTCGCACTAATCTTTATGCTAATCGTTCGGTTATAGAGCTAATTGAACCTAAAAATAGGTCCCATATCCATCAGATTTGCTCCTATCTCACTATCTATAACATCTAAGCCTTACTCAACCAGATGTCTTCAAGTTGTGTAAACTGTGTAAAGCATTGCCCAATTTCACAAGAAACAAAGAAGGTACAGAAAACTGATTGATTTGCTCAGTGCTCAAAAAGTAGTATCCCTATAATTGGTACTTGGTAGCACAAGCACATGCGGTGGTGTGGTTAAAAAACACCACTCACAAAAATTTTCATGAAAAGTGAGACAAATGCATGTGGGGGCGTGGCTAAAACTTAATGGGACATGTGGATAAGCTAAGCATGTTATTTCATTGGATTTCTTATAGATAATGTTTGTACATTTACTTGAAGCCTTTACCTTGAATTTAATTAATTTAACGTTGGGAGTAGAACTAGGTGTTCTTAAGTTCACTAATTTTTTTTGTGAACTCAACTCTAAAATCTATAGAATTGGTTTTAAATGATGAATTCAAATTATTGAAATATAAGTGATGTATCTACATTTGAAAATTTTAAAGTTTTGAATTGATTTAGTATAAAATCAAGTGGTCAAAATTAGAAAGTTTATAAATTAATTTTAATTCATTTATTTTTTTGAACATTTTTTGATTACTTGACTTTATACAAAATTAAATTAAAATTTTAAATTTTTTGCATATAAACGCATCACTTCTAAGATAAAAGAATTTCAACAATTTGAATTCGTTGCTTGAAACCAATTCGATAAATTTTAGAACTAAGTTTACAGAAGAACTTGATAAACTTAGAACACCCTACTCCTACTCTAACCTTGGTTCATCGTATAGGTGTGGAAGTTTTGATTGTATAGGTGTGGAAGTTTTGAGCAATTAGCAGTATAGGGAATCCAAATCAGCAAAGTACAGCACATACTGTAGAAAATTGAGGAGAAATTAATGCATTTTGACTTTGAACAAGTTAACTGTACATTATTTGCTTAGGTCTTTAGCTCAACTGATTGTTTTTTTCAAGATAACTGCTTCCTTTTCTCGTTTAAAAGTAATGATTTGTTTAAATTATTAACACGAAAATTAGGTTATTATGACACGTGTTCTTGATACAAAGGGAGTTCTATGCAACTCAGATTGCAAATAGTTCTTATTTCAATTATTACATACTTGTTCTGCTCAACTACAATTATTGTTCTGCTCAACTCAGATTGCAAATACCTATTGTTTCATTGTACTCCAATAACTTTATTTTCAATTTTAAAATTCAAACAAAATATGAACAGTTCAGCATAATATCCACATTAAAATATGCTTAGAGATCAAATTTTCTATTTTTTTGAAATTTTTTTACTACTTTTTAAGATAGATATCATTGTTTTTTCAAAAAATTGTGAACCATCTAAAAACAATAATTTTGTACATATCTTTAAAAATAGTAATTTTTTTCCAAAAATATATAATCTGGTCTCCAATCATATTTTAACTGGGATATCATGTTGAGCGGTTCAGATCGTCCGTTTGAACTTTAAAATTAAAGATAAAAATATTGAAGTACGATTAGAGTATGAAGCAATGGGACATTTGAGCCCTCTAATAATTAATATACATTCTCTTAATTAGGTTGCCTTTCTATTGACTCTTGTTTTTATTATTATCTTATGCAAAAATGTGAATTAAGCTTACAAATTAAGCCAAAATGATACATGGTATGGCATTAGCATAATACAAATTTATAAATTAAATCCCTGATATGCCTGTTTTTATTAGAGGCAATTTTAACAGTAAGTCAAAAAACCTAATTAAGGTCCAAGTTAAACTTTCCGATTCTGTGACCTAGATTTTTTATTTTTTTTTGCATTAAACTAATCATTCCAAAAGATTATACACGTGCTAAAGTTGAATACAACAGGAAGTGCATTGCCTTATTTCAGGTGCACTTCATCAACTCAATTAATAACTTTGTAAATAAATTTGTTATTAAGCAACAGCTACTATTCACAAACACACACCAAAAAAAGTTACACTTGTAACATAAGCGTGTCTACAAGTTTCTTTTTCGGAAAGATAGCCAGATTATCTGTTTCATTACTAAATTAAACATAAACAAAAGTTCCTATTGAAGTAAAATTTTAACAGTTATACCCTGATCAGTACCCCTAGAAAAAACCCAACACTGTCATATCTCAGCAACTGATTATAAACTCAGTTTCATCAACAAATCTCAACTTGATTTTATAATTAGTACTTGAACACATTCTCCCAGTGGTTATGTACTGTAAACAAAATTTCTTCCTGAGATCATGTTGCAACTACATACTCAAATGATCCTTAGCCTGACAGTATCAAATTAACATTGCCCTGAGTCCCTGACTATCCAACATAAATGTTAACCACAAAACATTATTAACTATATTTTTATTTATGTACAGTCTCTAACAATTTATTGACAAGTAATATTTTACAAAGATAAATTATTTTTGCATCTATATTGAATACCTTTATCTGTATCCTAAAAGTGTTTATATTTAACATGAAAAATATTTATATTTTATACAAAGTGTTTATCACTTTTCCTTTTAAATAATCAGAATGTCAAACACATTTTTGAATAAATAAAAGATTAACTTTCAAAAAATTTATTCCTAACTAATAATGTAAAGCACAAAATACTTCTGTAATAAAGTACTTATAATTTATAAACACATCTATAATATATATGCAAGGAGTGTATATAAATGCCTAGTTATCATCACATTTTAGGAATAATGAATATGTGCATGATTCCAAGGAGGGTTCCAATGCACTCAAAATTCTATGTTCCCATTTGCATCCAACTCTTTATCTCCTTTATTTTCATTTTCAAAGTCCGAATTGTCGATCCGAACCGCTCAACATGATCTTCATAATAAAATATGCCTAGAGACCAAATTTTATATTTTTTATATTTTTTTTTACTATTTTTTAAGATAGATACAAAATCATTGTTTTAAGGAGATTCTGGACCATCTAATAAAGTGATTTTGTACCTATCTTAAAAAATAGTAAAAAAATTCTAAAAAATATAAAATTTGGTCTCCAAGCATATTTTATTATGAAGGTCATGTTGATCGGTTCGGATCGACTGTTCGGACTCTGAAAATAAAGATAAAAAATTAGATGCAAATGAGAGCACAGAATTTTGGGTGCATTGAAACCCTCCTCATTCTCCAAACTTTGAGATCCCAATATGCAAAAAGGACAGGTTATTTGGGAAGGAACAATGGCTGACGCGTTTACGTTGAACCTACTTCAAAAGAACAAATATCAAGTCAAATCTTGCTTACATTTAGATATAGTAAACTGTAATTTATAATCTATAAGATCTTTATTAGATATTCTGTTGATTTTCCCAAGATGACCGTTAATTCTTTGTAAGCTACCTTTTCAAAATAACATTTTCATAACATGTTCCCTCTAATTAAATAGTTAATACTTCTCTATTCTCTATGAGTTGGCCGGTTCATGAACCTTTTTGGATAAAATCTTGAAGGGATCATTAACAATTAACAAAACTACAATGGTTAATTAAAAACTACTTATTCCTCTGGTCCATGTTTGGTTATGGCATAATTAGCTCCATAAGTAGTTTATTCCATACTTATGGAGTCAAACAAGAATAAAGTTAGATGGAATAGCATAGCATAAGAAACCAATTATTCTATCATAAATTAACCCACCTATATAGATTGCATAAATTTATGACATGATTTTTAGAATCTCTTCCATAACTTTAAGTCGCAACCAAACAAAAAATCTTATACTGTCATAACTTGGAATAAACAACTTATTCCATCGTAACTTTAACCCACAACCAAATATGAGCCTAGTGTGTATTGTCATTAGTACCCTCAAGTTAGGACAGAATTATATATAGTAAATCTGTTCTGCCAGGATATTTTACTTATTTTTATATGAAGAGATTTTTGTTCAACAAATTTTTGCATAATAGTAAATAAGATGCAGGAGAAATGTGACTTATTTTTGGAATAACAATGGTTTCTAAGATAAAAAATGAGAAAAAAAATAAGTTAAGGTCATCTTTATAAAACATGGTTTAATCGAGCAAATATGCTAGTTTTTCAGCAAAGTTAACGATTTGTCTTAGGATATGATTTTCCAAATTTGAATATATAAAAGATTTATGGATCTTACGGAAGAGATGCATATATATTTGCAGTTTCAAATTTTTCAAAAAGGTTTATCACAAAATTTTCAAATGGTACTATGAAGTTATGTTTTTATACAAAAACTCCCTGAAGAAAACCAAAAACAAACACAAGTCAGAATTATTTTTATTAAAATTTTGGAAATTTATAACACTCAACGGGTCATGCTTTTATGAGAGTTGGAATCTGTAGACTTTGAAGATTGATAGACATTCTGAGCCCAAAATTAGAATTTTAGCCCAAAGTTATCTTAAAACCTTAAATTAACATTCAACCCAGTAACATGGCTTCTAAAATGGGCTGAATTCCATATATTCGATTATTGGGCTACTAATTATTTATCTATGGAGCATATTTGTGTTCGTAGAGATTTTTGAAATTAACAAGAAAAATCAATATGGTAGAAGAGTTTATACCATTTAGTTTGAAGCGAATTTTTTCTTTATTTGCAAAGTTTTGAAATGACATATTTTAAACTTAAAAGATAGCAAATCAAATCCCTTCCTCACTTGAAGAAAGCTTCCCAATTCTATATGGCTCCGTTGTTGTGTTGGTTGGATTATTTATACTCCTATTTTGCGGGTAGATGTTGATAGATATAATAAAATTGTAACGCGTTTTGTAATTCGAATACAAACAATCTAGAATTTGTAAATTAAAAATAAAATAGCAAATGTAATTTAAATCTTACAATTTTGGAGTGATGACATCATTAAGCGGAAACGTAAATATTGATCATCAATAATTTTCTTCAGACATGATGATGGAGACCTTAGAAGTTTTTTTTTTTACTTCTCTGTTTAATTTTATGGACGAAGTTGTCAAGATGGAGTGCGTCCAAATAAGGGAAGCATGATTTTAATAACTCTGAAGCAACTTTTGAGACTAGTATATTCTATAAATAGAAATATGAATGTTTCCATCAAATATTCAAATGTCTTTTTATTAATTCTGTAAATAAAATTAATGCACAATAATAACATAAGCCACATAATTAAATAAAAACTAACATAATTTAATTTTGGATGCTTCCGCCTGGCAAAATAATAAGTTCCTAATTTTGATGTGCATGGAGATTGGAGAGTTTATCTTCTTGTTGGTTGTCTTGGACGCTTCTATTATGGTCAAATAAATCAAATGTTTCGGATTAAATATAATTGCACGCAGCGAAAGATAATTTATGCAGGACAAAATTAAAATCTAACTAGAATTACTATAAATTAGTTGAAAATCTGTTAGAAATCTTGTGAAAATTCCTTTTGATAATTTGCCATACACTGTTCCGTACATTGCTGTATATTATTATTACCATGCATAGCGACAATCATCATTAAAGAGAAAGAAAATAAATCCTACATATCCTTTTTACGTACTATTTGAATATGAATAATGCAGTTTACTCAGGAATCAATATTTAATTGAGGTTTTGGTCGCCACCAATGTTCACCATATATCCATATTTGTAATTTTTCCTCACATGATCGATCTGAAAAAACGCCAAAAATGTTATTAGGAATAACGCCAAAAATGTACGTATATATGTAATGCTGTTGTTATAGAAGCACTGACGAACACAAAACTAAACTGCACAGAGAGCAAGGAACCAGAAACCTAACAATTTGTATGAAAACAAGTATACAAATTGAAATTACAAATTTATTAATTTGATTTAACAAACCTTAGCAAAAAGGAAGAGCTTGAGGCCAGAGCGAATCTTCTTCTCTAGAAAAGCAGATATAACACCATTGGTATCCATGTTTCCCCTCAGCAAACACTACAGCCAATTTTTTTTTTGACAATATTTGATTTACTATATGATACATATGATTACAATAAGAGATTATATGCATTTTTTTTTGACAGAGAACAGAAACCAACTTCTCTGAATTTGTACTCGTAACCAACAATTGACTTAACATATCCGTCGAGAGGATCATAAGTGAAAGCAGAAGCAAGTGAGACCTGACAAAAAAAAGGAATGAGGTTAATTTTAAGAATATTAATTAGAGCAAAACTTCAATATATATATTGCATGGATATTCTGACCTTCTCAGATAAAATCTGGATGTAAGATAATGAAATTGCTCCGTCATTCCAAACTCGTCCACTTGCGATCTAAAAACAGATAGGCATGTCAAAATTTATTGAAAACTCAGAAGGTATTACAAGAGACAAATACTGATTTGAGATAAAATAAACCAACCATTTTGTTAGTGTTATATTGAGCAGCAAAACTAATTTGAGATATGTTATGCTCAGGTTGCCAAAGTACTTCAGTGCCCAATGATAGATTGGGTGTTACACTCTGCAATTTAGAAGTGCATTAAAAATTAAGATTTTTCTTTACAGAATAGTTATAGAAGTTAAAATCACATTATCTGAAATTACTTCTGCAAGTACCCGTATGTAATTAGTAATGCGTAACCCACTGTCGGTTTCATATTGGAATCGAGACTGGTAATTTTTACCCTGTATGACCATGGAAAGAAGAATAAAAAAGCAATTCGTTATAGTCACATAAAGAAAATGTGCATATGTGATTATATAAGTAAACATTTAAACAGACTTGCCTTGTAACCAAACCAGAATGTGCTACGTGTGCGCTGCGCATTTGTCATCTGACAGAGAATTAAAACCAACTTATCAGGATAACAATTTCATGTGTGTGTGTGTGTAGGGGTTGGGGGGGTGAGCTTTCGAGGGACGTGAAGATAGGAGCTTATATTTAAAAATAAATAAATGAAAGAACCTTTGAATTTATACGGAAAAAGGAGTTATTTGTAAAATTATACTTGACATCTGCCTTCCATATTCCATCCGTATCTATCACTCCATCAAGGGAAAGCTGTACAAGCTCTTGATTAGAAACTTTATATTTTACATCCAGTAGTAAATACAAAGAAATGACAATGAAAAAAATAACCTTTGGATCATGAAAAACAGCACTAAGTGCATAAAACCCATGGGATATTTTAAAAATCTCATTTGGGTAAGGAACCTCCTTCGAATCCATGATGATCCTGTCAGATTATTTAAAGTCAATTTCGAAAAAAATTAACAGAAGAATATGAAGTTTAAGAAGAATTGATACCTGTGAACAAGGTAGAATCTTTCGTTTAGTATGTTGTGTAAATTAATCCCCATCCCCTCCAATTCAGGTAGCTTCAGTATCCCTGATACAAATTCAAATACCACAAACGCAGTTAATAGCTATAAGTACTACCTAAAAGACTATCTACACTGTATTTTTTTAAGGGACTGTTCCATCTATGTTTTGCAATGGTTAATTAAGTTGCATACAGACCAGTGTAATTGAAAAAGAATAGCAATGTAGCTCCGACCAAGAAAGTCAGAAGTCAAGAACGGAATAAAAAGGAAGGTAAAAGGAACCAAGAAATACTGATTCGATCAAACAAAGTGAAATGCTCACGCCTAGCTTTGTTATGGAGTTGGTCATACGGAACGGGGCAAGGGAGATTCATGTAGTCAACCTTCTCCTTCTTCTCCTCTTTCTTCTTCTCTGCCTCAGCGGGACCGACAGATTCCGGCTGCGCACTCACTGTGGATGATGGAGGAAGATCATGTGCCCGGCTGATAGAGGATCCCATGACAGAAGGACGTGGCTTTTCTCTTCTAGATGAGGGATACTTGATACGGAGAGAGGTAGAGAGATTGATAAGAGAGAAAGAAATGGATTCAAGAATTTTTGTTTCATTACTCAAATCCTCTGTACAGAATACATGTACTTATAAGAATGATTAGCAGCTGTAACAAACTAACTAACTTCTGTTAAGATAACAGAGTCCTACTTACAATTTCCTACTGTGTTTGACTTTGGTCAACTGTTGAATCCTCTATTATTTATTCAGTGTGAAATTGATCTCTTATGCGAGGTTAATTGGGAAAAATGGTGGAGCTAGTAGTAAGCGGAGTCGAGTCGGGAGTGACAGTGTTGAATTTCAGGGTGGTAGAAACAGATTTTACGAGACGGAATTCTATGGAATTGTTTAGAGTGATCTTTCCGCAGAATCCAGTTTTGTTTATTTTTATGTTTAAATTTGGACTGTCCGATCAGAATCCAAATAAATCCGGTCTGAAATGGAATACACAGTTTTTTTAATACTCGTGCGGACTCTGATTGAAAGTCCGGATCTAAACAGAAATATTTTGTTACCTTTACGTGATATTAATTCGTTTAAGAGGAGATAAGCTGCTGCACGAAATATTACAGAAAATCATACACTGAATATTAGGATTGAGGATTCTATTTTGTCCTATTTCAAGTGGCCAAGTCCTACTACCCTAGTTTGTTTGAGACTGGCAGCGATATGTTACAGGCATAGTGATAATACTCGCATTTTATTGGCGTTTTATTTGCGTATTATTTATTTTTTTGGCGTCACCGAACTGAACTCCAAATAAAATGCAAAAATTTAATATGTTTTATTCGCAAATAAAATGTGAATAAAACACGAAAAAA
Organism: Carex arenaria; assembly: GCA_964058825.1. Lineage (NCBI taxonomy): Eukaryota > Viridiplantae > Streptophyta > Magnoliopsida > Poales > Cyperaceae > Carex > Carex arenaria. Next base: position 792,747 of record CAXKVW010001709.1, read on the forward strand.
TATGTTTATAATTTTTTAAAATTTTTTTAGGAGTTTTTTTTTCTGGGTTTTTATTTTTTTTTGCTTCCTTTTTGTACTGAATCATTCCCGAATTATACTCAAATTATACTCGAATTATGAACTTTTGATCCTGCCGAACCGAACCGAACTATTCGTTTGTCACTATGGTTACAGTGAGTTGTATCGATTCGTTTTCACCGAGATAAAATGCAAAACTATGTTATTATATTTAAAGAATCAAAACATCTATAAAAGACAAAAATGTATAAAGAATCTGTAATAAATCTTGTGAAAGTTTCTTTGATAAATTGCCACACACTGTTCCGTAAATATTACCATAGAGACAACCATCATTAAAAAAAGAAAAAGAAAATAAATCCTACATTTTCTTTTTCATGTACTATTTGAATATGAATATTTGAAATGAAAACCAAATTAAAATCTGAGTAAAAAGCTTTTGGTTAGCAGGTCAATGCAATAATACAGGTTACTCAGGAATCAAAATTGAGGTTTTGGTCGCCACCAATGTTCACAGTATATCCATACTTGTAATTTTTCCTCACATGATCGATCTGAAAAAACGAGAGAATATATGTACATAACATGTTAGTTATAATGCCAAAAATGTACCTATATATGTAATGCTGTTGTTATAGAAGCACTGATGAACACAAAACTTAACTGCAAATAGAGCAAGGAACCAAAAGAGATTGAACCAGAAACCTAACAATTTGCATGAACAAGTATAAAAATGAAATTACAAATTGATTTAATTTAACAAACCTTAGTATAAAGGAAGAGCTTGATGCCAGAGCGAATCTTCTTCTCTATATAAGCAGATATTACACCGTTGTTATCCATCTTTCCCCTCAGCAAAAACTACAGCCAATTTTTAACAATATTTGATTTACTATATGTTAAATAGCAAAACAGGACATGTTGACCAGGTATAATGTTATATGCTGGAGCAATTTCACCCATTCCAATCAATAAAGAAAGAGATAAATAAAGGAATAACCACATAAATGTTCTTGAGCAGGCTTATTGAAGCTTCTTTCTTTAGGATTTATTATAAGCGAACTTAAATAGAAATACAAGATAAATCGCAAAGCAATACATATATATGCATTCAAAGGCAGAGAACAGAAACCAACTTCTCTAAATTTGTACTGGTAACCAATACTCGACAAAAAATATCCTGAGGGAGGATCATATTCGATTTCAGAAGCAAGTGAGACCTGACAAAAAAGGAATATAATGAGGTTAATTTTCAGAATATCAATAAACACAGAACTTCAATTGCATGGGTATGTATCTGACCTTCTCAGATAAAATCTGGATGTAAGATAATGAAATTGCTCCCTCATTCCAAACTCGTCCACTTGCGATCTAAAAACAGATAGGCATGACAGATTTATTGAAAAACTCAGAAAGTATTACAAGAGACAAACACTGATTTGAGATAAAATAAACCAACCATTTTGTTAGTGTTATATCGAGCAGCAAAACTAATTTGAGATATGTTATGCTCAGGTTGCCAAAGTACTTCAGTGCCCAATGATAAATTGGGTGTTACACTCTGCAATTTAGAAGTGCATTAAAAATTAAGATTTTGCTCTACAGCATAGTTATATAAGAAGTTAAAGCATTTTATCTGAAATTACTTTTACAAGTACCTGTATATAATCAGCACTGCATAAGCCAGTAGTGTTTTTATATTGTAATCGAGACTGGTAATCTTTACTCTGTATGACCATAGAAACAAGGATAAAAAAGTAATTCGCTATACTCGATCACATAAAAGTAAACGTGCATATGTGATTATAGAAGTAAACATTTAAGAAACATACTTGCCTTGTAATAAAACCAGAATGTGCTATGTGCGTGCTGCTCATTTGTCATCTGACAGAGAAAACCAACTTTTCAGAAAAACAATGGCTTTCAGGGGAAGTGGAGATAGGAGTTTATATTAAAAAAGAAACATGAAATCACCTTTGAAATCATACGGAAAAAGGAGTTATTTGTCAAATTATACTTGACATCTGCTGTCCATATTCCATCCGTATCTATCTCTCCATCAAGGACAAACTGCACAAGCTCTTGATTAGAAACTATATATTTTACATCCAGTAGTGAATACAAAGAAATGACAATGAAAGTAATAACCTTTGGATCATGAAAAACAGCACTAAATGTATAAATTCTATTGGAAAACATCGACTCCATGGTGATCCTGTCAGATTATTTAAGGTCAATTTCGAAAAAAAAAATTAACAGAAGAATGAAGTTTAAGCAGAATAATTATTCGTTTGGTTGACAATTTAAATAATACTTGTGCTGAAGGAAGAATTTTTCGTTTAGTTTGTTGACTAAAGTAATCCCCGGCCCCTCCTGATGAGGTAGTTCCAGTATCCCTGAAACAAATTTAAATGCCAAAATCGCAATTAAAAGCTATAAGTACCTACTAATTGATTTAGAAAATTACTTCCGAGAATAAAAATTATAGATGATCTTGTTCTGAGACTGTTCCAACTATGTTTTTCAATGGCAGCATGAATATTTCATTTTACAATTATAGACCCGAATTTCCATTAATTGCATACAGACCAGTGTATTTCAAAAGGATAGCTATGTAGCTCCGAGGAAGAAAGTAAAAAGTCAAGAACGCAATAAAGGAATCAAGAAATACTGATTCAATCAAAATGAAATGAAATGCTCACGCCAAGCTTCGTCTTGGAGTAGGCAGTAGGGAACTGGGCAAGGGAGATTCATGTAGTCAACCTTCTCCTTCTTCTCCTCTCTCTTCTTCTCTTCCTCAGCAGGATCGACAGATTCTTGCTTCGCACTCACTGTGGATAAAGGAAGCAGAGCGTGTGCCCGGCTGATAGAGGATCCCATGACAGAGTGACGAGGCCTTTTCTCTTCTAGATGAGAAATATTTGATACGGAGAGAGAGGTAGAGAGGTAGAGAGATCAATAGGAGATAAAGAAATGGATTCAAGAATCTTTGTTTCATTACTCAAATCCTCTGTACAGAATACATGTACTTATGAGAATGATTTGCAGCTGTAACAAACTGACTAACTTCTGTTAAGATAACAGTCCTAATTACAATTTCTTACTGTGTTTGACTTTGGTCAACAGTTGAATCCTCTATTATTTGTTCTGTGTGAAATTGATCTCTTATGCGGCTTTAATTGGGAAAATGGGCGAGCTAGTAGTAATTGGAGGTGACAGTGTTGAATTTCTTGAATTTCAGTGTTGTAGAGAGAGATTTTACGAGATGCAATTCTATGGAATTGTTTAGAGAGAGTGATCTTGTTTAAGAGGACCCTATATATCCTCTGAGGTAACAGAAATATTCTGTTTAGATCCGGACCGTCCGATCATAACTCAGACCAATCTGGTCCAAAATGGAATACACAAGATATTTTTAATAGTTGTGCAGATTTTGATCAGACAGTCTGGATCTAAACAGAAAAATTATGTTACTTTTTTGCGTGACCAACGTGTCATAGTTTGTTGGGGGAGAGGAGGGTGTCCGATGCCCATCGGACCAGAGTCTGTTCGATGGGTGTCCGATACCGTCCGATCTACTTCAAGATCTGTGCGCATCACTTTAATATCCGTGCTGTTTGCTTTAATATACGTGCTCACAGATCTTAAAGTAAATCGGACGGTATCGGATACCCATCGAACACTGTTCTGGTTCGATGGGCATCGGACACCCCCTCTCTCGTTTGTTGGAGGCTGGGCGTATCCTCTGAGATAACTCATATTTTGCGTGACCAACGTGTCCGGTGCCTATTGGGGGATAGCGCGGGTGGCTAATATTATTTGAGCTTTGAGATTCATGCAGAACGTGTTTGAATGGTTGAGATTTTTCAAAATGTCACAAGAGGATACAGACTCTTCGTTTTCGGTGCTCTTACGAGATAAAATGTAAAACTATATATTTTCAATCAGGTCCGTCTAATAAGAATAATTATATATAACCCTCCATTTTCATCCCCCCTTCATCCCCGCAGTTCTAAAAAAAAAAGTGCTAACTAACTTTTTGTCTTTTAGTGGGGGACAACAATTTTCACTGTTGGACACCAATGATTAATACTACAATGAACAAAGTTAAATACTAAATCGATGCACGGTAAATACATTAAAGTCTGAAGTTAAATACTGTAGGAAATTTAAACTATCAAATTATCGGTAACTAATTTTGTTTGTTTTTTAGTAGGGGGATATGAGGGGATGGTGGTGCGGGGACAATAATTTCAGATTGATAGACATTATTATCACTATCTCTAATTGTTAAGAATAATTATATAGAACCCCACATTCTCATCTCCTCTTAAATACTAACTCCTCTAATGTTAAATATTAACATTCCTAAAGTTAAATACTAATGTGTATAAAGTTAAATACTAAGATATAGGATGCTAAATAGAATCCATGTAACTTATTTATAATTTTAGAGATTAATACTTTTGACTTTAAAGATAAATACTAACGTTCATAATGTTAAATACTAACATTCCTAAAGTTAAATACTGATTTGCGGAACGCAGGAACATTAGTTTGTCATTTTTTGCGGAGACAGATTGTGTCGTTATTGGACGCAGACGGTTAATACTCCAATGAATATAGTTAAATACTTCTTCGATGCACTATTAATACTCCAATGAATAGAGTTAAATACTGCACGAAATTTAAACATCAAATGTCGGAACCTATTTTTTTTGTCTTTTAGTGCGGGGACGCGAGGATAGAAAACTTAATTTTTTGTGGGGACATAAATTGCTTCGCGGATGGATAGACGATTAATACTCCAATGAATAGAGTTAAATACTTGTTCGATTCACTGTAAATACATTGCAAATAGATGTTAAATACTGATGGAAATTTAAATACCCAAACTGTTGGAACTAGATTTTTTGTCTTTTAGTGCGGGGATAAATGGAGGATGGAGGTGCGGAGACAGTTATCTGGGTCCGTCTAATAATATGAAACAAACGGGAACTTATCTTAAACTTAACACAATTATTATTTTTATTGACACAAATTTGAACTTGCTTAAATTCTGTCCGGCTGCCATATGTTCTCTATGATACACTTTCTTTTAGTTAATGATCATATATTAACGTCTAAGTGAAATTTTTGAGTATCTATTGGAACAGTTTTACTTTTTCAACTTTGAAAATTATAGTTACAAAAATATATATATCAGGTAATTATAATTTCTTACAGGAGAAAATAATAATAGAGAAAGCAATTATGAGTTAGTCATTTTACCAAGCAATCATTTACTGGCAGTTTTTATTTAGCTTTCGATCATATTATTTAAAAACTTTACTTTCTTAATTTTTGTTGACATCGCTTGATTTGGGGATCGACATAAATTTTGCACGACCTAAATATACACCAATAATATTTGGTGTTATTCAGAGGCAAACTCAAAATTTTAAATTATGAGAGTCAAATACACAATGGGTCAGAGTCAATTATATAAATATTTCCTATGTAGAATGGAACTAATTTTAGATTATTTTGACATTTTACTTTAAACTGTATAGAAAATTATATATAAATATAAAATTAAAAAAATGGAAGTCAATTGACCCTCATTCTTTCTATTTAGGTCAATTGACTTCCATTTTTTTGTAGTTGTAAGAAAAATTACAATATTTTGTCATGTGTTAATGGAAAAAAAATAAAAATACTTTGAATTTGAGTTATTAATATCGGCTTAAAAGTCACTTCTATATAAATACAAAAAATATTTGGATTCTTTTATTAAAAAAAATATTGGATTCTTTTCTATGTCACCATTGAATTTTTTTCATTTTTTCAAAAATAGAAAAATTAAATTATTTTCTATATTTACCTAGAAGTAACTATTGATCCGGGATTAATAACTCAGATTCAAAATATTTTTATTTTTTTTTCAATAATACACAAAGAAATATTTCAATTTTTCTTACATTCGCGAAAAGTCCGGTTTGAAAAATATTGATCCGGATTATTTGTTTCAATCTTTCTAATAAATTAAATTATATATTATTCTATCCAATTTCAAAGAAACATATAAAAAATTTCTAATATTTTTATAAAAAAATAAAAAAAACATCTCAATTTAAAAAAAATGAGCGAACATAATTGAGAAAATTCAATTGACACACTTGTGGAATTATTTTTATTTATTTCGGAAATAGAAGAATCCAAATATTTTCTATATATTACCTAGAAGTGACTTTTGAACTGGAATCAATAACTCAGATTCAAATTATTTTTATTTTTTTCAATAACACACAAAAAAATATTTTAATTCCTTTTACAGCTGCGAAAAATCCGACCTGAAAAATATTGATCCGGGTTATTTGTTGCTGTCTTTCTAATATTTCAATAAAAAAATTATAACTTTTTCAAAACAAAAAAAAAGTTAAGGACCGGCCAATTATTGGCCAGTTTCTATTAAAAATTAAGATCAGATCAATTATTGGCCGGTTTGGACATTTTTATAAATATCCAGTTTTTTGTGGGCATATTTAACAATTTGTATTTAATTTTGGATATAAATAAAAATGCCGGCATGTGAAACGGTAAAAAGACGGGGAGTGCTATTCTACATGCAACATTTCTAAAATCTAGCGCTGAGAGAATTTTTTTTAACTTAATTCCTATTTTACCCTTCCAGCATTCTCTTTCTTCAATTAACCCAATTAATGTATAGTCTCTCTTCAAATCAGCAATTAAAGAAAAAAAATAATAAAGTAGAATCTCTTCCAAAAATAAAACAATCAATGCACATTCCTTTAATAGCCTTTTATCCTGATACACTAGCTTCTTTTCAATTTTCATGTTCGGAACTCCCTTTTTTTTTTTTTAATGTGACTGATACAGTCAAAGTTATAAAATTTAGAAAAATATTTGGGTACATCTCATGCCTACGCTCATAGTGTACAAAACTTAAAAAAACCAGTAAAATAACAGTATAGACCCTCCAAATTAACTGCTCCTAATCATCAAGGCTTCAGGCCATTTTGGACTCCATGCACTACAATTTTTGCTTGGGGACACCATGCCGGTACCCTATCTTCTTTGTCAGAAAAATTGTCCTGAGCATCTTAACATGAGACACGGAACTTCTCAATCTAGATGAATACTTGTAATAGAATGCACAAGCTGCTACCAAGTGACAGATTAAAGCTAAATTAAGTTTTTAATAAATAAAAAATCATACATGAGCACTATTCTGAAGCATATAATTGCTTGATTATACACATATTTACAAAATGAGCTTACACTTGCTTTGAGAAGAATTTCCTACATGATAGCTTCTAAATAAAATTCATTACAGAATCCAGATGCACAACCAAAAATTTTGCATTTAAATACATATATCATTCTTAATGAACAAAAGGTATTTATTGTTTTTATTTTTTTTTGGAAGAGAGTCTACTTTATTATTTATTTCTTTAATTGTTGATTTGAAGAGACACTATGTATTAATTGAGTTAATTGAAGAAAGAGAATGCTGGAAGGATAATATCGGAATTTAAGTGAAAAATATTCTCTCAGCGCTAGATTTTAGAAACACTGCGTGTAGAATAGCACTCCCCTAAAAAGACAGCTCTCTTTTTCGATTTCACTTGAAGACAAATGGAACCGTTTCTTTTTCTGAGAAGAGAATTACCAAATAAGGGAAAAGGAGTCATTTCTATAACGAATTTCAGTGTGATGTCAATCCCCACTAATCCGGACAGTCTAATCCGGGCTCAAACCTCTAACTGTCTAATATATATTCACAAGAAATTTTCAATCCGAATTTCGAGCAATTAAATGATTGTTTTCAGATTAGAGCATTTAAATTAAGATCTCAACAAAAGTAACATAAACATACAGTAGGAAGATTCTTGTGGCCTCTTTTAGAGATTTAAGAACTTTTGAAAGGTAAAAATAGTGTGTTAAAGCTAATACAATCAAGTTCACATATACAAATAGTGTAAATAGTGTAAAACAAGCATCCACACATACTGTCATACTGATATCACCCAGGATTGTCTGAAGCACACCAGTTGCTTCTTTGAAACATCAAATCAATCATGCTAAATTAAAGGCAAAGAAGACAGAACAAAGGGCTTTTGTAAAACCACCGGGCAGATCTAATCTCTTTATCTATGTATTTATGCTGCCTTTGCGAATCCAACTGTTGAGTCTCCATAGTTAAATACGGTATGGTATACTCCCATGAAAATATCACCCAGAATCCTGCATGGTTTTTGTCTGTCAAGCTAAAAACTAATATGCACCTTGAAAATTTTTAAATCCATTAAAGAGAGCCTAGTTATTACCAAAGAGGACCCCGAGGCGGCGGCATGTCTAAAGCGGTGAATCCACTGATGCATTCTTGCGTGGATCCTTCTCCAACTTTAAGAATATACTGTTTATCATAGCACAAAATTAGTATATACCTTGCAAAAATTATGAATTTTTTTTTTTCCATAAACAAAGGAAAGATGTGGATACCTGGTCCGGTGTCAGTGTAAACAGCTTGCCACCTATTGTAAAGGAAACATCTGGCATTGATGAAAGCGCATTGCAATCGACAGTCGATTCACCCATCGGCCTAGGGAGCTTACTACAGATCTATCATATAAAAAATCTTGTCAGTTGAAATTTCATCACCGATGATCTAAAGAATAAGATAACCATATCAAATTTTAGAACCACGTTTCAGTAAAAATATTACCAGCTTGAATCAGACGATATCAATAATAGCTGATAATTGGACTCACTGGAGCTCATTTTTATTATGTTTATTTTATTTATTTATTAATCGGTTCGATTATTAATTATTTGCTTCTTGGTTATCACTTTCTCTGTTTGACTGAACAATAAATGATCAGAATAGGGTTGAATTGGCCAAGTTTCTAAGACATTTTCTAATGTCAAGTTGGTTTTTCTTAGTGTTTAATTAAAAAAACCAAGGTCAAAATGAAGATTAACACTGAAGCTTGAGTTATATTGGCTTCTTCAATCGCGGCTTATTTCGGACTCAAATTTCATAAATCAGGGTTTTCGTTTTGTTTTGGATTTTTAGGTTAAATAGGTCAACGCCTAAATAAGAGAATAACCTTCTGAAGGTATTCTAATGTTTTCTGCTGGGTCATATTTTTTTGTATCTGATTTTGAGTCCAAACAACAGCCATCTCACAAGTTGCGCAAGTCTTGTCCTCAGATTCCTTGTCTACAACACTCTTAATTCTGTCAGCAAATTTAAAAGAGAAATTTATAAGTAATAATTTATAAAGGAAAAGGGAAAGGTTTGAATTAGAAAGAGCTAATCAATTACATGGTATTTTGAGTTGCATAACCGCCGCACACACCAATCTGCGAACAAACTTCTGATGGATCTGTCTGGAAAAGATATATTAATATCAACATTATTAGACTTATATCACATTAGACTAGAAAATCTCAAATTTAAACAATAGAAAAGAAATTTGCAAACCTCTGCTATCAATAAATCTATGATCTGAGTTCCAAATTGCGAGACAAGCATCTTGCATTCTTGATTGATGGCTCCTGAGGCTCCAATTTGTGCATTGATTTCAGCAACTATTGCCTACATATGAAGTAGTAATGTCAACAACAATAACAACAATAACAACAACAATAATAATAAGTAATTAAGTATAATGTGTATCAGACTGTGGGGCCTGTAAGCAGAGAAGTGCCAGAATCTGCAATTGCATTACAACCATCCGAGCAATATCCTGCACACAAATAAAGGATGCATAAAGATATTAAAAACTCCTGCAGATGAGTGAATATATTTATAATTATATTGTAAGATGATCTATTGTACCTGTGGAATCCTCTCCAATAAGAACATCTCCCATTTCAAACTGAAACAAATATTATAAGATAAACGGCTTAATGAAATTATAGTGAAAAATTATAGGCAACTAAAATGATGAAAACAATAATACAAATTCACTCTACTGTGCTATAATTTTGGCAATTAATTTTCAATACTCTCCCCAACTGAAATGGTACCTGTATATTAAAATCCTGGTTTCTCAAGTACCTATACTTAAGCCTCAATATATTAATCTGAGTTCATCTGTACAATTTAACCTTACATTTAGGAACAATAGCCTCAGATAAGATTGGACAAATAAAGAAGCATAGATAAATGTAAGACTAACCTCCCAATAACCTTTCTGAGTCACCTCGACATACGTATGGCTCCCTACAAAGTGCTTTGGATCTACACCTCCAAACACCAGTTCACCTCCTTCTCCGTTAGTAGCATCCCGGTTAAGCCAGAAAGAGAAAACCTGTTGCTTGACAAGCCCTTGATTGACCATGTTGTACCTTCACAAAACATGTGTTTCAATTAGTGGCATGACCGAAATCTACATATGTGCAGGTATAGGTGTAACAGCATAAAAAAATGGGTACCTTATTTTATTTTTACAACTGAGAAACTTAACTTTAGTAAACACACTTGTTTAAAATGAAAATAACCCTTCTGAAATAGCAAATCTGCTGTTATTTCATTAGACTGTTACATAGGCATAACAAAAATATTAAAAATCATTGATGAAAAATTATTGCTTAATTACCACAATGGGTCAACACTTCCAACAGAAATTTCCTTAAATGCAAGCCCAAGAATACCATCAAATTTTGCTGACGCAAAAACAGAGGTCGTTTCTTTCGTGGCTTCGATAAGGAGCTGAGAAAAACTTTCCGCATAATTAGTTTAATAATTATTAAAATTAAAATTTATGGATCACCACAGAAGTTAAATTTGCAAACCTGTTTTTTCACGACAAGGTCGCCGACAGTGACTGAATCTTGGCTAAAAAAACCAGAAACTGCACCTGTTCCATAGGTTATTGAGGCACTTGCACCTGGTAAAATTAGAGAAAAATTAATAATTTTAGGAAAAGGTGCTATACCACTTCCCTTGAGAGAGCATGTATTCACGTTCCGATACTTGTATTAAAAAGAAAAATTCTATCAATGATCATAATGGTGATGTTGTACATAACTAAAGAGAGTATGTCTTCATCCAAAACTTGCGTTTATTTTTTTTTCAATGAGATAATTTGATTGCTCACTTCTCAAAGAATAATGATGAAAAGGGTCTAACCGTTCTTTACATATGTGCGTGATTTGCTTGAATCATATCGGGGGTGGAGACGGCACGCCACTTGCTAAATACAGAGAAGTGTCAAATTCAATTACAACCAAAAATCAAAGTGCCTTTTCTTTTAAAAAAAAATCAAAGTGCCAAATTCCTAACCAAAAGGTTTTTGAAGGGTCAAATTGAAATTTGAAAAATGCAACTGTTAGAAATGTACTATAGGCCAGAATATTATGGGCCATATTAATATTTAATATGGATCAGATCTTAATGGGCTAGGCCCGAATTCTTATTCTGATCTGATCTGATCTGATCTGATCAGATTAGATACGTTTTCTGAATGGGTGCATCTGAAGTGGTGCATCTGAAGTGGTGCATCTGAAGTGGTGCATCTGAACTGGTGCATATGTTTATAAATATAGTGCATCAGTTCTATTTTCAGATCTTATCTATAACACAAATACCAGAAAACGTAAGAGAGAAAAGAAGAAGAAAGACGGGGCTGTTAATTTGGTACTAGCATACCGAATTACAGAAGTTTATCAACCTGTTCGTGTGGATACCGGTGGAGGCGCATTTGCTGTTGCTGGTGCGTGTATCTGACAGGAGGAAGAGAAGAGGCTGACTGCTCCTACGACTAGACGAATATTTCCGCTGCGCGTCTAGTGGTAAACTCTATATTAATCTAGGAATTAATTTTATACTTGGATTCTGGTTTCGGATAGTGAACAAATTGAATAACAGAATCGAATTGTTGCACTATAACCTATCCGAAAACCTTTCAGCAACAACAGGCAAGCAAACATTTATTGTTTTATGAAAATAAAACAAAAAATTACTGTGGAACTGCACTTGGAAGAGGGGACCCAGAGGTTAGAACTCCCAGTGTCGAAAATCACGGTGAATTTCTGTGCTGGTGTGCCGATGCCAATCTCACCGAAATATTGTGCATTCTCGAAATTCTTTAGTGAGATTATATCAGCATCCTCGGTTAGTCTCCCGGTGTGGAAACCATACTTCTTACTGAGAAAAATCATGCTATCTTTTGCTCTCTTACGGCTTCCTTGGTCAATCGGTTTCTTCTTTAGCTTGATTCTGAGAAGATCGGAGGCTGATGCGAGGAGGCATGATTGTATAAGAATGATTGAGAAGAGGAAGATAGTGAGAGAAATAATCTTTGTATTGGTTCCCATGGTGATGTTGTTACCTATTTGATCAAAAGAAACGTAGAAAGATTAAGCATCAAAATGTTTTGAACAAAAAAAATTAGATCAGATGTATGTGGTAGATATTGAATTAGCTATACTCTTAAACTTTCTACAATTTCCACAAATAATTAATAGTGAAAATAGTAATATATAATACACAATTGAAGTCTATGTCCAAACTAACCAAAAATAAAGGAGACTTAGAATAAATCAACACACATGCAATTTGTCTCTTAATTAATTCATGAGTTGCGACAACAACTGGTCAACCAGATTCTTAGTTAAAATATTCTTTCACTAAATAGAAATCGTTTTGGTGATCCCCTCACTTTTTTCTTATGGAGAGAATGAATTAAATTTTGATCACTGCATGGCTTATAAAGTTATAAGGATTTATATAGGCCAATTAGCTGTTATGTTTGCCTAATTTGCTACTAGCCGTTGTAGGCTTTCCTAATTACACAAATACTAATTGATATGATATTCATTTAATTGATAATCCAAATTTAGCGTATACAATTATGTGTATTTTTGTTATTAATCTTCAACAAGAATTATCCTTTCATATGTCAAGAAAAAAAAATACTTGTGCCTATATTATTAACACCAGGAAACAATAACACTGTAACAAATGTAACATTCAAGGAGCACTTGAAACTAAATTCATGATCAAGTATGAAAAGATATAAAAGACCAAAAAGTGAACTAAAATGGATGAAAGAATACAATAAATGAATAGAATCCTAGTAAATGAACTAAAATGGTAAGCTGCTGCATGGATAAGCACAGTAGCACACAGATAGATCCACAAAAGAATTGGAAAAGGGAAGAGGGAGATGCAGACCTGAGAAAGAAAACAGAGACACCTTGAATTAAAACCAGTGTTGTTAAATGCGGCCGCATGGACCGCATATGCGGTCGCATATGCGTTTGCAGTCGAAAACCGCATGAAAATTTTCATGCGGTCTCAAATATGCGGTTTTGCATATGCGGCCGCATATTGGACCGCATATTTCCGCATATTTCCGCATATTAGTCTGCATATGTGCGATTGAGCCGCATATGTCCGCATATTGGTCCGCATATGTGCGAATTTATTGTTTGAATAATTTTTAATGTGAATATATTGCATGTTTTGAGTGGAAATAAATTAATATATAGTTTAAAATCCGCATATATAAGTCCGCATGAAATTCCGCATATGCGGCCGCATACCGCATATGCGGTATGCGGTGGCCATCCGCATGCATGAACAAAACCGCATTTTACAACATTGATTAAAACGAATATGGAGAGAGTGTATGTGTGTGCATATATAAGGAGCAAGGAGAGCACAGTTGAGTTGAGTGTGTTTAATGATGCACCGTTGGATTGTTCAACGCAGTAATCTCGGCCATTGGATTGAGGCGCCAAACTATTTTAAAAAGAAGCATGCTACCTGTCACCTTAATTGTCCCCGAGCCAATTAATCTCTCTTTCTTTCCGTTAGTAATAAAACATATATAAAAATAAGTGTAAAATAAATACAAACGATAATAAATTTAAACTTTATACAAATTTAAATCCTTAACTTCATAATCGAGAATTAAAATTATTATTTACCCTTCCAAAAATGAGCTTGCTTTAGGATTACGGCTGTCAATCGCATCCTTTTATTTGTTTATCCGACTTGTATCGTATTCGATACTACGGGTATGAATAAATATTTTTTTGTATTAGTTTAATGGGTACAGATAAGGGTAAAGTTTCTTTTTCTCGTTAACATAATGGGCAAAGGCACGAATAAAGATTATTTTGTATCCGTTATCCTAATGGATAATTATATATATATATATAGAGTTGGGCTAACTTGCTTTGGGAAGTAAAGCGGGTTCTTTACTTCCCGCTCGTATCGATATTTTCAAAGTTCAAATGGCCGATCCGAACCGCTCAACATGTTCTACATATTGAAATGTGCTTGGAGACCAAATTTTACATTTTTTGGAATTTTTTTACTATTTATTAAGCCACTTTGAAAATCGCTGATCCAACGGTTTCACTGTTTGAACAGTGAAACCGTTGGATCAGCGATTTTCAAAGTGGCTTAATAAATAGTAAAAAAATTCCAAAAAATGTAAAATTTGGTCTCCAAGCACATTTCAATATGTAGAACATGTTGAGCGGTTCGGATCGGCCATTTGAACTTTGAAAATGTCGATACGAGCGGGAAGTAAAGAACCCGCTTTACTTCCCAAAGCAAGTTAGCTCAACTCTATATATATATATATATATATATATATATAGAGAGAGAGATTGGATAATATCAAATCAGTTGTTCCTGAGGTCCGGTGTAACCAAGTCGTTTTCTAATTTTCAAAATCCAAAAAGTTGATCCAAACCGTCAGTTGGTGCCTGCACTTGGCTTAGAGAAAATTAAATAACAAAGGCCTAGGTACTGCTCCGTTGCTGAATCAACTGTGCTACTGCCTCTGCTATTGAGAAACCCAATCTAATAAAAAATTCTTTCCCTAGCAACACAGTAGTTAAAGACCAAATATAAAAAAAATACCTTGTTATTCCTGTCTTTGGCTACGCAGTCAGAGACAAAAAAACTTCCTTTCACTAGTCAGAGACCAGAACAAAAGAAAATTCATGGCTTTCTCAATTTCACCTTTATTTCACAGCCTATATGGAGGCTGATGCCCTTTAAATTCATATAATTATCTTTTTATGTTCAATCTCCAAATGATGCTTTAACTGATAAATCATATGAAAGCTTGATGCTCTGGTGCATAAGGATCTTACCAGATTAAAAAAGAAAAATAATTAAAGGGGTGACTCGTAATTTTGTATCCAATAAGTTAATGGATTTGAACCCGATTAGCTATTTGAATCCGACTAGTACCCTATCCTGACAGAAATCCTAAATCTGCCCTTGCATATATATGTATTATTCAATGGCACATAATTATCTTCTTGTATGATCCAAACCGTATTCGATAAGATCACAAGTATAGATAAGATTTTGTTTTCGTTATTTTATTGGATACGTACAGATAAAGATAATTTTTTTTTGCTAAATTAATTAATGGATACGGATATGAAAATACATCTACCCGTCTCATATTGTATCCGTTGACACTTCTATTTAAGATTTGCTAAAAAAAATTGGAAGCTTGTCATCATTTACATAGATTTGGAAAAAAAATTACTTATAATATCCTTGAACTTGTCAACCACTCTACTCGCATGTACCGTCGGATGACATAATGCCTTCATTTTCAGTCTTTTGTCAGCTAACATTGATTGGCGCATTGAATTAGGAAATAAAAAAGAAAGATGGCCGCAGGAAAGAAACTAGCTTCATACTATACAAGTAGATGGCATTCCTTTTCTCAGAATGATGAAAGACAGGGAAAAGAAGGAATTGGTGTTTAATTGATTTTATTATTTAAGCCGTTTAAATTTTTTTATTTGAGTCATTTCTTATTGCGGGGTTTCGTGCTCAAGAAGAGGACATGGTATAAATATTACCGTTGACTGATCTGGTCAGGGCCGGAACCAAGTTAGGGCCAGCCTAGGCTCCGGCCCCCCTTGGTCCAGAAAATATATAAATTTTTTTTAGAAAATATACAATTTTTTTTTTTGTTTATGGGCCATTGGCACCCCCTAAATTATTTACCGAATTTTTTATTAATAGGAAATTAATAAATTAAATATCGAGATTGATGAAGGTTTACGGTTAATTTTGAAAAGTAGGAAAACCATTACAGAAAATCACGGCCAGAGGACATTACAGAAAATCACGGCCAGATTAGCGCAACTTCAATTAATAGCGAAATAGTTTAACACAGTTCATGATCTTCAGCAACGGCCAAAAAAAAATTAGGCCGTTAACTTGGTAACGGCCAGGGAAATAAAAAAAATAGAAATGAATCTGCTGCAATTCTAAGGAATTGCAGGATCCTTGTTAATCTAAATTCAACCTTTCATTTTTTGGATTGTACGAATCTCTATAGAAGTTATTTTTATGCACGAATCTCAAAACAAATCAAAGGTTAGATTTGAAATAATAGCAGATACTTAGGATCGCAGCAGATTTGGAATAATAGCAGATACAACTATTGTGCGCACGGGAATTGAAACATACTTGCATTGATTTTAATGTGCTTAGCACGGATCTTGATGTAATCGAATGGTCCTAAATACTTCAAGTGATGCATTTTTAATTAAATTCTATCTCTGGCCGTTATTGAATACAGCGGCCACGTTTTTTTTTTCACTTGGTCCTGGCCGTTATCAAGTATAACGGTCTAATTTCATTTTATTTTCTTGGTCATTGCTAAAGATCATGGACTGTGTTAAACTATTTCGCTGTTAATTGAAGTTGTGCTAATCTGGCTGCGATTTTCTGTAACGTCCTCTGGCCGTGATTTTCTATAACGGTTTTCCTTCTTCAAAATTAACCGCAAACCTTCCTCAATCACGATAATTAATTTATTAATTTCTTATTAATAAAAATTTCGGAATTATTTATGGGCCCTTGACACTTTCTAATTTTTTTTTGCTTATGAACCCTAAATTATTTATGGCCCCCTCTAGTTTTCATTCCTGGTTCCGCCACTGGATCTGGTTACCTCGCAATGATGTGACACAAAATTTTGATACAATTCACATGGCAGATTCTAAAAAAAAAATTGATACCGTTATTTTGTTACAAAAATCTCATTTTACATTCTTTATTTCAAATAAAGCTAACACGAATTTTAGTTCACCACAGTGATTCATAAATTTTAATTCAAAATTATTCAAATAGGTATCAAATAATGAATGTAAATTGTTAAAATTGATCTAATGTATTTGCATCTCAAATTATAAAATTTTGAATTAATTTAGTTTGAATTTAAGCAGTAAAAAAAAAAAGTAAAGGTTCAAAAACATATTGTAGTGTGTTGAAGTTTCATTATTTTTTGACCCCTTAATATTCTAGTAAGGGGAGAAAAGAGAGGTAGCAAGTTGGCTAGAAAAAAGTCTTAGTACTGTTGTACTCAAAGGTCGAGAGTTTGATTCCCCCTCACGACTTCACAGCTTCTGTGAAGATTCGCAAAAATATTCTAGTAAGAGATTCGAAAAAATCATCTCATATATTTACTAAATATGTATGATAAAGAGAATGCCCCCAAAAATTATACGAACATGAAGGAAAAGATATAATGGATGAGCACCAAACTAGTTTTTGAGTAAAGAATTGGGATCAAGCCTTCCAATAGCATTCGAAATAGTTTAATTAATTCAAATTGATCCATTCAATTGTAGGAACCTTAGAGCAACTTGCCATTATTTTCAAATCTTTTTATTTCAAGCTCTCTTAAACCTACTATATAATATACACATGTAATAGCTGCATCAATTACTGTTTATATTAATTCAAGTTGATCCACCAAATTGGACAAAAAATAATAATTAATACACATGTAATAGTTGAATTAATTCAAGTTGATCCACTAAATAATTAGTTTTTCTTTTTTGCATATGTACTATAGAATAGAATACAATGATAATATATAGATAAATATCCATTGATGGATACCTATTACCTACTTTGTGACACAACGTTCATACTTGTTGCTGATGCATGCATATACATCAATTAACTTGTACTAAAATTGTGTGGAAACATTCTTTAAGCATAGGTTTACTTTTTCTAAATCCAGACCTTGTCCCAAAGATTTAGTCATGTCGTGGACCTCACTGATAATGTTGATCCAGTTTAATTACTAGGAAGATTGAAATAATTAGAAAGACGTCAATTTCTGAAAGATAAGGGATTAATTTGTAAAAACTTTGTGCATCAAATACCAGACTCGGACTGGAGGAGATATGCACCTATTTTAATAGGATGTGGTTGTTGGTTGATTTGGAAACAACGTAATGCGACAATCTTCCAAGACAAAATACTGCCTCTTTACATATTGGCTGATCGAATCATGCAAGAAGTGGCGCTGTGGAGATTGCACTGTTATAGGAGATGGCTTTGTATTTATTTTTCTTTTTTGGTTTTTCTTAGATGTGTTTATGAGATGAGAGGAGTTGAAGAATGGATGTAATTTATTTATGCACAGCTTGGCAGCCTCTGCTAAGTTTTCAAAAAGAAAAAAAAAATTGTAAAAACTTTATTTTGGTTTTGTGACTGAATGAAATTAAAAAAACATTGATAAAGTATACAGATTGATCAATTATATAGACTATGAGTCTAGCTGATGAGTCTAACATATAGTTCTGTAATCCTAAATATTACTATTATATGTGTAATGCAATGTCTTATTTGTGTATAATGGATTTGCTTGATTGTAGTATTGATAATAGTTTGCAATAACATATAGATAAAAGATGTAGGAAATATGAATGGACGGGCACTTGTAAATTATAAGGTGATCTAAACTGACATATAATATATATATTTGACAATCTCAGAATTGGAAAACCAACAAACAGAGAAAAGAAACTTTTCACAAGCGATAGAAGCAAAGACCATTTGACATGTGCATGCATATCTAAATAACATATACCAAAAATGTCCTACTTCATTAGAGCAGAAATTCAAACGAGCGCATACATTACCAAAAGTTCTACTTCATCCTAATTTGATTCACATACAATACGGTATTACGATCTACAATATGTAGTTTAGGTTATGAGCTTTTTTTATTTATTCAATTTTAATTTTAATTCAAGGAATTGGGATTAGATGTGGCATGATTCATGTAACTCAGTTCATAATGAGCGAGTTGAGGTATGCTTATGCTCGGCTCATTAAGTTAACGAGCGATAATGAGCGAGTTGTTAATGAGTTTTTAGTGAGCAAGTTATGGGCGAATCACGAGTTATGAGCAATTTACTCACCCCTACACAGAGGTGTTAGATGTAGGATTATATTTGAGAAAATAATTTCAGAGCTTTAACAAACATGTCATTGGGACATATATACAAATTTGTTAATTTGTTGAGGATATGATTAATAAAAGGAAAGATGGACAGAGTAGATAACTAAATTTTGCTTGGTAAAAACAGATTCTACTCGGAAAAATGTTGGTAATCGGCTCTTGACATCCAATAAATCATATACAAGTTTACTTTAGTTAAACGGACAATCAATCTAGTCAAAGTTTGTACAAACATAAATAGCCAAGACCATTTAATTTATATGTGTAGAACTAGGGTGCTTCTAGGAGTACCAAGCTCCTTTGTACTCTTAACTCTAAAATCTATCGGGTTAACTTCGAACGATGAATCTAAACCGTTGAAATCTTTCTACCTTACGAGTGATGCGTCTACATGTGAAAATTTTAAAATTTTGAATTAATTTAGTATAAAGTCAAGTGGTCAAAATTAGAAGAATTTTAAATTAATTTTAATACATTCATTTTTTGGAAGCCTTTTGACCACTTGACTTTATACTAAATTAATTAGAAATTTTAAAATTTTCACATGTAGACCCATCACTCGTAAGTAGAAGGATTTCAACAGTTTGGATTCGTCGTTCAAAGTTAATTCGATAGATTTTAGAGTTAAGAATACAAAGTGACTTGATACTCTTAGGAGCACCCTAGTTCTACTCAATTTATATAAGGTAAAGTAACATGTATTCTCCTTTACAGTAATTACAATTCCATTGCAGATGTAATTCAACTCCAATTGTTATTTGATAGAGAAAAAGACAATGATAGATAAGAAACATAGACAGAACCAAACAACCAAGTCAATTCAAATAATAATTTGACAACTAATAATCAGTTTCTAGAAGCACATGAACTCTAAGTAGAAATAAAGCAAGGGCCAGATAGATGCACCATTTCAAGCTCCTCTCTTTTGCTTGAGCTCAGATCAAATGTCAAAAGACTTGAAGGTCCCAGGGGCATAAAGAGAATGTCTTTCTGGGGATGAAATGCAAAAATACTCCCATACTTGATTCGAAGGCAAACATAAAAAATATCGTAAAAAGGACGAGAAACCGGATATATTTGATGAAGGCATAGTTGATACTTCATTGTCCACTCTTGTCGACTGTAGCTCTTAAGAACCCAAATAGAAAGTAGGTCTGTGGTCACACACACACATACAATGTAAGAGCCCTTGAGACTGGCCAATTTCAACTAAAGTAACATTTTTTTCAAATCTGGTAAACTAGTCACTTGAGCAGATCAGTCATTTGGATCAATGCTAAGGATTTCATTCCGAGTTGTTAGTCGATGTAGCCTTCCATCAAGAAAAGTGCCTTTTGAGTAATGGTTTGCAGTCATATGATGAGGTGCTAATTTTTTCGCACGTTTGCACTTGCACTTGCCTTCCTCGAATGAGAAAATGTCAACATAATCCAACATTACTCCCTCTTTTATGCACCTAGTAAAGCAGATGAGGCGCAGCAGAGAGGGAGCTCGAGTGTCAAATGCCAATGAAAAATAGGAAATCTCCTCATTTATGAATTTAGTGAGGGATCCCAATTCAGATAGACTCTGAGTTGCAGGATTTCTGCCTCTTGCTCTGGTTCAATGCTGAAAGAAGTACAAGCCCATTACAGCAATCGAGAACCTTCATTGAAGTGAGACATGAAGGTAAGGCACTGATTCTGCCATCAGCATTCTCCAACTCATTAGCACTACAAGACAGGTACGAAAAGGAAGCAACGGAAGAATAATAGTTGTAGAAAAACCCGATTACAGTGGGATGTAAGTTCTTGTTGCTGCAAAAGGCATCTGAATAGAGGGACAGCCAGGATTTGGAGATGCTTCTACAGCGAAAGAAGGACTTAGGTGGCTGGTGAGAGATGATGCTTGTCACTGATCTTGTATTTCTTTTCGCATTGAACTGATGTGGCAGTAGTACCGGTGACAGATTAAAATATATATATATATATATATATGGTGTATCAGAATTTACATTCTCTTTGAAGCAATTAAGAACACAACATATTCGGTGGCCACATACTTGTGTAGTTATAAAACTACCCTTGACTGGAGGAAAATGCAAAATCTTGAAGAATTGGATGGGAGTTAAATTTTTTACGAATAGTTTATCATTTTAATTTGGACTAAGATTTTGTAGGAACGCAACATATTCGGGAAACACAAACAAAAATATTTTACTCAACAAAAAGAACCATGCTAATGGATTTTAGTAAATTTTCCTTTCCAATGTTTTATCTTGTTGGCACTGTACTGTAAAAGGTGATTCTAGAGAGAATTTTCAGTAAATTTTCCAGATTTACATGCTATCTGGATGACATTTTGAATTTCCAAATCAATGAATCACATGTGAAAGGTATTGGTACTATTTTATCAAAATATATGGAATAATTACTTTAAAAACACCCAAAATGCTCCCAAGAGGTACTGGTAATATATCCATGCATGCACTCTTTTACCTTAATACCTCTATGCCCATCACCAGCTAGGTTCCCTTGCATATATTCTTTCAATGCATGACATTACGTCTTTTCGGCACTTATTTTACTTGTGGTAGAGATGCAGAAAGACAAGAAAATTGGTTTTGCAAAGAGGCCCATGATGAATTGAAATTAAACCCTAAACCCGTTAGGTCCACTAGTTATATCTGGCAATAAATTCAAGTAATACATGAAGAATCCATGGGCCTATTTTATTGTACATTTCTTATGCCAATATTTTTATTTCCTAGAACTGCATACATCAAATTATTGTTTGCACACCCCAAGGATCAGTTTTTTGTGTTTATTTAATTATTTCCATCTTCTGGTAGATGTTATCTTTGATCATTTATGTGATTCCTGATAAGCTCAGTTCTTTTGCAGAAATACAGCTCATGTGCATGTCCGACTGATTATATCAATTCCCACGTAGCACCAGAAGAGCAAGCACTTAACCACACAAGTATTAATGCCTTGTGCTTGAATATTGATGTATATATATCAAATTGCAAGGCTGTTAATAGTTTTCTCTTGCAACTATTAATAATAGTAAGCACATTGATTGTTAATACAGATTACTACAAGTTTGCATAAGATATTTCTATTCAAAAACTATAATAGCATGTTCATTTGTAACTCGTGTTGCTAGGAAAAAGTATTATCATCTGGTTTCTTATTTATAAATAGAAGATGTTGCTATCCGTAAAGAGAAAGAAAGGTGGGGGAAAACAACCAAGCTATATAACTTAGTTAAAGTTTGTCAGGAAGTCATATCAAATTATCATTCACTTTACTCTCTTCACTTTATTAACAAATCAAACAACCTGATTCTTTATAAGGACGCAATGTTCCAGGAATTGTCTGGATTTCAATTTCCACCTTTCCTTTAAATACTTCCTTTTGCACCTATTGAATTATGAAATGGAAAATTCTTACCAGACACGACAATGAAAGGAAATACTCGCCCAAGAAAGACGAGCTGATGAACAATAACCAAGACAAACACATTGATTTCTTACTTGATATAATTCCAGATTGCGCAGTAGTATCATATTTTATTAAACATATCTGATAGAAAATAAATAGACAATGAGGTGTGATCCGAAGCGAAGAGTAAATTCATAAAACAACCATAAATTTTATCTTAGAAAGGTGAAAAAGGCGGAATGGGAGCAATCGTTCCTGGTAATCTGATTCCTGATCCGTTCAGAACGTCAGAGCTAGATGGTATCCATATCTCCACCGTCGGAGCTTATGGTTTGAACTTTGAAGGATGAACTGAGAAAAGGAGAGAGGTGGACAGGAGTAGATTATTGATCAGTTAAGAACCGGCCAATATTGACCAGTTTCTAATAAAAAACATAGAAATCTGCCAATAATTAACCGGTTTGGACACTTTTATAACTTTTTACCTCCTCTGGGTATATTTGAAATTTTCTATTAAACGTTGGATATTAATAAAAACCACGGTCTCAGTCATTAGCTTTTAAAGTTTGTAAAAATGAACTTGTTAGACATGAAATCAGTGCATTAGTTCCAAAGAGAAAAATCTATAGATTATCTTCTTCTTAATTTTTTGAAACAAAACCTATAGATTTTTACATTTTTAGTAACTGAAATTGTAGAAACCAGGAAACCAAAAGTCAACTTTGAAAAAAAAATCTGATAATTAGAAACAAAACATTTAAATTTACTAAATTACAAAATTAATTTCTCTCTATTAATTTATAATGTTAGAAAATATTCATTACTATGCATAACTCATTTATATGCAAAATAAGAAGAAGGTATATATAATTTTATAATTTTTATTGAAGTCCGGCCAAGATATGCATGAGAATTGGATCGATTTTAAAATAGTTTGCCACTGTAATTCAGTATTGATCACACCAAAACTTTTCATAAATTTGTCATGTATCACAGTCATTGAACCGTAATTTTTATTAATAGGAAAAACCAAAAATAAAAATAAAAAATAGTGAAAGAATTCGCTAGATTTTGAGATTAAGAAAACAGTAATAGTTTATAACGTCGGCATTATAACTTATAAACCATAATGTTCAAATTAGCGAAATTAATTAAACCACTAATTAATAAAATAAAAAATAAAAAAACTAGACGTTACTGTTTGTAACGTCCAGACCCATTATTTCTGATAGTAGAACTTTAGAGAAAGTATTTGAAATTGTTTGGAGTTGCACGTTCAATTTTTTTTTTTTTGTTATTTAGGAGTCTAAATGAATCTGCGTTATAAACTATCACAATTTTTTTATATCTCAAAATCTAACAAATTCTTTAACTATTCTGGATTTTCTTTTTTTTTGGATTTTTCTATTAATAAAAATTTCGGGTCATTGAGTCATAGAGATTTGATATTGATATACTACCCACTAAAATTGGAAAACAACAACACATCAATCTTCCTCTCCTCAAATTTACACCACCATTTCCTCTCCTTCCAATCAACACCTCTCTCTCTCTCTCCTTTCTCTGAGAAATCCCCATATCAACAAACATCTCCAAAATTCTCCTTCGAATCTCCTAAATATGTCTTCAGATGAATCACGTGCCAAGCCCTCGCTCCAGCACTCCGTCTCACGGGTCCAACCCGTCGTCGCCTCCCTTTCCCTGATCCTGGGCCCCATTGCTGACTCCATTGAATGCTCTGACAACCCAGCTTTATCTCTCCTCCACAATCAAACCATCTGCCAAGATATCACGTGTCGCCTTCGCCTCACCACCTCCGGTTCTGGTACTGACGATCTATGCCGCTGGCTCTACGACACGTTTCAATCCAACATTTCTGATCTTCAGCTTGTCGTCATCAGTTTCATACCTATCCTCACTGGTGTGTACCTATGCCGTACCATCTCCTCTAAAGAAACGCTTGCTGGCTTCGAGGCGGTGTTTCTTGCTCTGTATTCCCATGAGATGGTGATCCGCGGAGGCGAACCTTGTACTATCATGATTCCTAACATGCGCATTTCAGGTTCGGTTGAGTCAGGTAAGGCAACTGGTAAAGGAAAGGGTGTGGCGACTGAAACTGAAGCAATACCAATCGAGGTTGTGCTCTCACCGGCATTGGAACCTTATAGCACGGTGCGGGCCACAAAACGAGGCATGATCATCAGCGTGGCACTTGATCTATACTACAACAACATCTCTCTCATGCCAGTCTATTCCAAGATTGAGTTTTGTGAATTTTGCATTGCCTGGGCAGGCCGAGAAAGATCATGGAGGGCTGTCGAGCTTAACAGTATCAGAGAAGAAGAGAATGAGAATGGAGAGGAGAATAAGGAGGAGGGATATAAAGAGAAGTGTTATCAGGTGCCACTTCCATGGGAGCTGTTTCAATCCATGCTGAGAATCTTGGGTCACTGTATTTTGGGTCCCACAAACTCAGGGGAGCTGAAGGAAAAGGCTTTCAAGGCAGCAAAGTGCCTTCATGCCAGAGCAATGAAGGATTCCGACTCGAAAGCGATTTTGGCGAGTCGGAGTTTGATTAGATTGGGAGATATGGTTGAAGAGATGGTGCCAGAACTGCCACCTTCAGTTATCACGCCAGATCTCTCTGATGAACTAGAAGCATTAAGGGCTTCTATTTCTTCTAGATAATTTTTTTTGGGTTTCCTTGTTTATCGCCTCACCTAATCAAATTTTGTACAAAATCGTACACATATAAATTTAAAATTAATCCTTGTAAAGTGGTTTGTGAACATTCGTGTGGACTAATTAGTTTAACATATAAATTATCAATAATCTATATACCGAGTTTATTTTCTATAATATTCCAACTTTCCCTTTAATTCGTGTACAAAACTACAAATCTAATATAAAACCATGTAGTTTATGTAGGTTAAGATGCTTTAAATTATGTATATGATTGAAACTCCGATAATTGATTACAAATTACTGAATTCATCACTAAACATTACATTAGTTGAGATTCATTAACTCAAAAGAATCCCTTTTGAGTTAATGCAGATTAAAAGAATCCCTTTTGAGTTAATGGGGAGGAACAATCGGTTCATGTGATTTAGGTGTACCATCATTATTATTTTGAGCCCCAACATTTTGTTTGAAATAATTAGTTGGAAATTGGGGGATTCTATGGTTGATTATCGCCCCACTATTTTATTAATTGAGGAAAAATAAAAATATGGGGCTTTTAAAATTGTGTCGTCCTGTTTTGTATATTGATAATTTTAATTTCTAGATACCGTAGTCATGGAACTAGACTTTAATTAATACATTTCATCATGAAAATTCTTTTTCTACCATTTTTTTTTTTTACTTCTAATATTAATTTGTTCAGATGCAAATGTTGTTTTCTAGATTTTTTAGGGTTTCTTCAGGAAAAAAGTTTATAAAATAGTGTGTTATATAATCAAACCCAAGGAATGAAACCGCATATCAAGTACTTGAATAGGAGCCCAACAAAAATAAAGATGTTTCAAATAAATGCCTTTAGCGTTCTGTATGTTTGTATTTAAAATCAGCTCAAGTTAATATATAGCTGCCTCCCAAATCCCAATAAAACCCAAAAAGTATTTTGTTCGGAATTTTCAAGAAGTAGAAAATATACTTAAAGTACGCAGATGAAAAATGAATGAATTATTTTTTTTTTATGCAAGCCGAGTCATCGAAATTAATAAAATGAAAATTTTAAATTCATACTTTAAGTGATCACATGCCATTCATCTATGGAATCTATATTGAGCAATTTGTTTTTTCGGTTAAATTCTACAAACACTTTCATATTAATTTACCTTACTATTTACTAACTAAGTGAACAATATCATTAAAAATATAAACTAAAGAAAAAACATAAGAGTCTTCTTAATCTAAAGAACATTATTAACACATCCGGATGAAAACGAGGAGATAAAAAAGTGTCCTTTGGAATTATCTAGAAACTAGGTCATGTTTGACTGTGGAGTAAGTGGTGGAATAAACCCTCTAAAGAAGTCAAATGAGAAGTAAATTTGAAGGAGTAAGATAGAGTAACATTTGAATTAATCTGGATTAAGTTATTCCATCTAGAGAGGTGAAATAACTTACTCCACCTGTAGGTCCCGCAGTTAGAGTAACATCATATTATAATTTCTCTCTCTTCATAGCTTACTCTACCAAACTTTAATCAAGCATGATTATTTTAATCCACCTTAGTTCAGAGTAAGAAATTTAATCCGAAGTAACTTTACTTCACAACCAAACATGACAATAATGATTTAAAATTATTACTCAAAAGTGAATGGAGGAGACGGTATAGAGAGGTCTTTGGACGGAGATGGTCCAAAGATATTCAGATCAATGACTAAAATTAGCAATTGTCAAGGGATGCATAAGAAATTAAAGTGTCCATTAGTTACATAAGATATTTCAACATCTCAAGTTCTCAACAAATACAATACAAAACAACTTAAAAGAGCACACCACAAAAGAATCCCCAGAACAATCCTTATTGAAAGCACCATCAGGAGAGACTTAGAGATGCACCTTGTTTGGGCTATTACATGCGTGCTTTAGAAAAAAAAACTAGCTTAGATCCACCTGATCCAAACTTTAAACACGTTTTGTAGCAAAAATCTTCGCTCCTACAATTCATGCCCGTCTGTGTCGTGATTACTTTTTCAATCCCTGAACATGATTTATCTAATAGCTATAAGATCGTTAGAGTTGAGGATGACATTAAAACACTCCAATTTGCTTGTTGACAGCAACCATCTAAACATCTTTAATTTCCTCAAATATCTTAATTATAAATAAAGTAGTTTGTACTCAATGTATAATATTATCAAAATTGCATTAATATATCTTCATAATTTTGAAAGCAGCAAGACTTGCTTTGTTAGAGAATGGTTGAATGTATGCAAATTCAGAATCATTTGAGAAAGTTATATTGCTAAATTTTCACAAGAGATTCATTTAATCATGCTATCTAAATTTGTCACCTAATTGCGTAAGTTGGTATAGAAGGTTTGGATTGCATTTTCTGTGAATCGGCAGGTGTATACCTGTGTGACCAATTAGATGAAGCTTTAATTAATGAATTGCAGAATGTGAAGAAATATAATATACAGGAGTCCACAGCACTCTGAGGAGAGAGCAAACACTGATCATTGAGAACCGTCGAATCTAAATCGAATGGTTTAGAAAGAGCCAGCCAGTGCAAAACCCTTCCAATATTTTATATATAAAATAAATTTGCTGATTTTCAAAAAGCAAAAAAAAAAAAAAGTTGTATTTGCTATAAAAAATAATGTTGTATTTGGCACTATAAAAGCTTTTTATGGTTCTGCTTCCCATCTTGATTTAGATTTACGAACAGAAATCTAAGAGGTTCAATATAACTCAAACATTAACATATGCTTGGATCGTCTCCTTATCATTCAGTAAAATATAAAATTTCAACTAGAAAACAAAATGAGCAAAATTAGAGTGTGATGTAGTCATCAAAAAGAATTAGTGAACACACCTCTAAAAAAATTATCAGATTAACTTCAAACTACGAATTCAAAATATTAAAATTTATATATTTTGTGAGTAATTCATGTACATTCAAAAATTTTAAAGTTCCGTTTTTATTTAATACATGATTAAGTGGTAAAAAAATAATGAAAAAAAATTCATAAAACAATTTAAAAAATAACTTATAAGCTATTTTTTTTTTTACTATTTAAAAATGTACTAAATAAATTTAAAACTTTAAAAATATTACATGTACATACTTCACTTACAAAGTACATAAATTTCAATAATTTGAATTCATTATTTAAAGTCAATCCAAATTTTTTTAAAAGTGTGCTCACCAACCCTGTTAATTAGTTCATCACACCCTAGCTTTGTTTTTTTTTTTTTTTTTGAAAGATACCCTAGCTTTGTTTTGATAAAAAAAATTATTTATTTGAGACTTCGAAAATAATTAAAGAAGAGACCTGTGCAAAAGATTGCTGTGCGCTCTTTTCGAATTCGAGGCACCTACCAAATACAAATACATGCATCTTGCGTGGTAACTAGGAAGATCAAATTAAAGTTCATTCGCGCCGTTCGTCATGTCTTATTTATAATTATTGTAATTTGATATTTGAGGTATCTTTTCGTTAATCAAAATTTTAATTTAAGAGGCTGCCACGGCTAAGAGCTCAATCGATCCCTGGTACCAAGTAATAAAACTGTAGCCCTGCAGGACCAACATATACATCTTAAAAATTGATTAACAGCTTACCAGGGCACTTAATAAAACATACAACTTCAAATCGAACAGATCAGTCCAAAGTTGCTCTTAAAAGAAAAATAAAAAACAACAACAAAACGTATCATAATACATAACACCTGAATCACACCAGGGATGCCAGAACATATAAAAGCTTATTTTCGACCTAAAATAGCCCAGAAGAAAGCATCATGAGCACAACCACAATTCAATTGCTCTTGTTTGCGTCCAATCAGGCCGGACCCATCCCTTCTCCCCCCAATTTACCAGTATCAGTAGAAAACGTACCAGTATCAGTAGAAAACGTACCAGTCATCTGGTCGGCATCTTTCACACCCAGCATAATGTCTTCTTCGTCCCTTGATTCTCTCTCTCGCATTTTGTCATCTCGGACATCATCACCACCACCATACTGCCCCCTCTTGCGGGCCACTATGTCCTCGGGCAATGTCATCTTCTCTTTGATCGATTCTGTCATGCTGGGAAACGAGGAGTAAATGTTTTCTGTTGCCGATCTTCCTCTATAAGTTTGTAAACAGAAAAAAGAAAAAGCTAAAAAGAAAACACCACATGCTTGAGGTATACTGATGGTCTAATTATGCTGTAAATTGTGACCTGCTTGGTTGATACATGCATTATATGGACCATTTTATTCCTAGAGCATGTACACCACTGGTGCCCAAATTAACAACTCATGTCCTTTTTACAATGGTTTCATTCATCTATTCTACTGCCAATAAAAAAAAATATATATATAGTGCATTTAGTCGGATAAAATTAAACAAATTTGCATACTCATCTCCCTCATCCGGTTCATTGAGCTTCGTTCTATCCTCCTTTGCCTTCTCTGCAGCCCTGTGCCTCACATCTTCCAACTGCTTCTTTCGATCCTTGACATATAAAAAAATAAGCTTTAGTAAATTCCAAAAAAATACTAAGCTAAATATTCAAACATATATAACATAATGTTTAACCTTGGGTTTTCCTGCAAGTTTGATTCGTGCTTCCTCTTTGCCTTCGACCAAGAACTCTCTAGCCTTCCTTGCCGCCTCGGCCGCAGACTCCTTGTACTCCCCCAGTTTCTCGCTTGAACTCTCTTTCTCTTCAGATGTGTCTTCATAATCCATCATTTTAGCCGTGTTTCTGTCTTTAGACTTGCTCGCTTTCTCCTTGGTCTCCTCCATTCTATCCTTCATCTCTCCCGCTTTCTCGGTAGCAGCATCTTTGGTTTCTCTTGCCTTGTCAGACACTTCTTGCGTCTTGTCCTTGGTAACACCAGTGACAGATTTAGCACTCTCCTCGATACTCTGTACAATGCCACCACGGTTTTCACGGTTACATGTGGCCTCGTCTTCCTCAGCCATCCTCGCCACAGCCTCGTCTCGCTCTCTGCGAGCTTCCTGTAGAGATGCCATGATCTTTTCTCTGCTGCTCTTTTTGATAACACTTCTACTCTTTGTTTGTAGATGTTTTTATTTTTATGAGCAACTCACCAAGTTTTGAGTTAAGATTTTAAATAAAATGGTAGGCGACAGATGAGTAATGATCCGTGCTAGAGAAGGAAATTTGTCACGGCGTGACTAGTCACGTCACGTTAACGTCACGTCACGTCACGTATGTTGATTACGTGACGTGACTTGCGTGATGCGTGACGTGATCATTCGCGTGACGTGACCACATTCTAGTTAAAATATACGTCACGTCACGTCACGCGAACCAATCACGTCACGTCACGTCACGTGATCACGTTACGTCACGTCACGGTATGAAACATAGAGTATTCGACTTTTTTTATATGTATAGAGTATTCAGATTTTTATTTTAGTGTAAGTTCAGTGATATTGATACTCATGTAGTACTGATTTTTATTTTATTTAGGTTAGTGTAATGAATATTTGTAATTTAAATTTTTAAAGTAATGTCAGATGCAACATTTTCTAAAAAAAATAATCTTTACAATATTATTTACTTATTTTAGAATTTTTTATAACTTTTTTCTAAATTTTCAACAATTTAAATTAAGATATAAAAAAAATTGACATGACTAATTTACTTCACGACACGTCACGTCACGTGTGATCACGTCACGTATGGTCACGGCGTGACTACGCGTGACGTGACCATTCGCGTGACGTGACCATCCACCACCATTTTGGTCACGTCACGTCACGTCACGTGAAAAAAAAAATTGATCACGTCACGTCACGGCGTGTCACGTATTTCCTTCTCTAATCCGTGCCATTATCAAAATCTCTATAGGGTTCTTGCACGTGTCCAAGAACCCGACGCGTGTGCTAGATGATGACACGTTCTCATGCCCCCGAGCTGAAACTTTATTACAAGCTTTCACACGTGTTTATAAATTGAGTGCTCTTCTGCCTACGAGCCTTTGCCAAAAAATCAAAAATTTGAATGCTCTTTTAGGAAATAAAATATGTTTTCCAAATGAATAATACATAGGAATATATGGCACACTGGCCTTGTAACAGCCAATGATGTTAATCTCAGAACGTAATTTATTGTTGAATTTTGGCACAATATTTTAGTAAAGTGTTTAAAAAATCTTCATTTCGGGAAAGAGCCAAAAGTTTATATAAGCTAATCGACCAACAAACAATACAATAGAATAGCAATCACGTACAAATTCCAGAGCAATTCTTTGGAAAGCAAACATATTTAACAATTACTACCAGGTGAATAAAAGCGTAGACATATCAAAACACTAAACTGAAACAATCATGCTCCTCATGATCTAAAGAGTAAGCCACCGCAAACATCCAATGCATGATAAATCAACTCTGCCAGAGAACAAGTAACATACAGTCAGATTTGGGAAAAAAAAATAGCAATTACACAAATGATCCTTACAATCATCATTCCTTTTTCCTTTTGGTCCCTAAATTTTTTTAAGTTCCAATATTGGCTCCTAAACTTCAGCCCAATGTCAATTTACACGACCAATTTGGTACACAATTGCACAAAAGGTCCTTCAAATCAGAGGACTGATTTGGCACAAATTGGAAATTTCAAGAACTAAAAGCCAACTTCTGAAACTATAAGGACCAATCAGAAATGACTAATACTTTGTACAGTTGACTCATAAACAAAAGTTCAAAATCATTTAAAAACTAAATGGCATAATGGTAATGGTAACAGAATTAAAGAAAATTGATAATATTTATACCTTGTTCGCAATGTTGTTAGAGAGCCAATCAAGACCCTCATACAACCCCTCGCCGGATGTGGCACAGGTGCTCTGAATGTACCTAAAACATCAAAAACCATACGAGCTTCAGATACTGAGCAAAGTGAGAACATCAATTGCCAAAAAAACAATGTCCAGATTTCTTTCTTTGAAATATAGATGACAGGAGATACCAGTGGCGCTGGCGCAGGGAATGGAGTCCAAGCTTGTCAGTGATTTCAGCAGCGTTCATTGCATTTGGCAAGTCTTGCTTGTTGGCAAATACAAGCAACACAGCATCTCTCAATTCATCCTGGAATTAATCATTTCATAGGATTACAATCCACCAATATTAAAATGATATAGTAAACAAGGTCTGTACAATGTTAGAATGCCATGCATTAAGTTCCATAGGTGAATTTGTAAATAAACATTTTTTGTTATCAATATATTTGTTGGCAGTTTGCCAACCATAAAAAAAAAAGTTCCATATGTGAAGTGAAAAGAAATTCACTAAAATGCCCAATTCCCTCATTTTGTTCTTTTTCAGTCCCTGTTCCAACAGCATCACACCACACCCAGAATGGTCATTCTTTGACCAAAATCTGAATATACATTAGAATCTACAATATGTTTTTCATTAAGATTGCCATCAAAAATTATAAGAGTTTACACCTAGTCTTTTCAATTGTACCAAAATTCCCAAATTACTTGCAAAGGTTAAGCACAAATTCAAATATCTCAAAGTCAGAATTGACTTCATACCACAAAATATAAGTGACAAGGATTCCACAAACCATAATAATCACCAAAACAAGATTCCCATGAAATAACGACAAATGCAAGAGACTTTCCTTTCTAATGAAAGCAGGTGGCTTGTTCAACTACCTTTTTCTTTCTTAAATAAATCCATAGCCATATGTGCATACCTTCTAAAGCTAGATTACAAGTAATTTATGTTTTGAATAGGCTTCTAAGAAAAGAAAAATATCAGTGAGAACTCAAACCTCATTGAGCATACGGTGGAGCTCATCCCTTGCCTCGACAACACGGTCTCTGTCATTGCTGTCAACCACAAAGATAAGACCCTGTGTGTTTTGGAAGTAGTGCCTCCACAACGGCCTAATCTGTTGTCTCACAATAAGGGACAAAATAGAATTAGCATTTTGACAACACCTCGCATAGCAGAATTACTGAGGATTATCTATTTGGTGTCTCTTTAGCTGTTTTGTTTCATCTGGCTAACAACAACCTTTTCACTCAACAAGTGAGGTACATAAGCTTGTTGATTTATCAAATTGATAATAATAGGGAAGAATTTATTATAAACTAGGGCTACAAGACATGTGTTCACCAAGGTTGTTACTTTATAAATTCATATTAACCATGTAATTAGTAGGACAAATTCAACCAAGCAAGGAAAAGTGTTCAGCTGGAGAGTTTAATGCTATTATCTACAAATCATTAAAAGCACCTAACATCAGTAGGGAAGGAATAGATTTTTATATTAATTTACCTTGTCCTGACCCCCGACATCCCAAACAGTGAAGCTAATGTTCTTGTATTCCACTGTCTCCACATTAAATCCTGAAATGACACCACATTCATTCTCTCAATTAACATGGTACAAGGGTTCATTCTTTGTTTGTGCAATTTACAGAGGAACAGCTAAGCAATCTAACAAAAAATAAGTATTTATATCTCGTGAGTTTGTCTATGGCAACAATAGCACAAGTCAACCAACTGCATGAGAAAATCAAATTATATTAAGAACTGGAGGAAGGAAAATTTAGAAGGAAAAGAATTCCAACCAATGGTGGGGATGGTGGTGACGATCTCTCCCAGCTTGAGCTTGTAAAGGATTGTGGTTTTACCAGCCGCATCGAGACCAACCATAAGGATCCTCATTTCCTTCTTTGAGAATAGTTGACTAAAGAGCTTGGTAAAAGTCAGACCCATTTTGCCCTTCTTTCACCTGATAAAAATCAAAATCTAAAATTATGAACAATTTTGCTCTAACAGCGAGATCTATTAAGAGATCTCAGCTATGAAAACTAGATCTAACGTCGAGATCTAATCGATACCAACAAGCTGAGGTATAGATCTAACTTCGAGATCTACTACACATGGATAAAAAACCAGTAGCTTTTATTAGAACTGGTAATGAATCTAAGAAATTGACGGAGTAAATGTAAGTGAGAAAAATATAGGTATGCGTTGCCTTGTGAACCGATTAGAGAAAACTTCGTTAGATCTTAGAACTTGCGCTATATGACAATATGAAACAATAGAGAAAAATTGAAAGAATTACCAAATCCCGAAAGAATACTGTGCTGCCTTCGAGCGAAGATGTGCAAGAGAGCGAGAGAGAGAAAGTGGAATGGATCTATGTTCCACAAATTTGGTGGTGAGGTAGGAAGATATTATAGCTTAGACCTGGAGTGTGAACCGGTGCACCGCGCTGGCGCCAGAGATTAACAACTAAGACCATGTTCATTCGGGACGGGGCTTTCGCCGATATATATTATACGGCTCACGCATTGAATGATACCTATTTACTGTTTGTACCGTTGTACGTTCTATTTATTTATTACGCAGAATTTTTGTCTGAATTTGAAAAGTTGCCAAAATTTTCTGGTATCTCTAGAAATGGAAAGATATTGATCCGATTGAAATTTAAACATAGAACTGACAATACGTGCTGAGATGGAAGTTCATTTTGAATAATTTAGAAATAAGCCAGTAGACTAAACTAACACAAAATAAATTGAGACATAAACTAACTAAATGCCTTGAGGTAGGAACGGATCAATTGATCCTTATTAATCTTCAAAATATTTACAATTATTTATTATTTTGTTCTATAGTTTAGATAAAAATATTATGGATATTGTAATTTGTAAATTTGAATATTATATTCAGTGTGAAAGTTTTATATAATATTTGACTTACATAATTTGAAAACCTGCTTCCACCTCAGTCTTAGAAGTATCTCAATAGATCTCTCTAAATAAAACTGGTGATATTCTGATTTAGCTAATGGCATGTTTGTGCTTTTATTGTAAATATTTTTTTACTCATGTCTGAACCAGTTTCAACTTGGCATCTCTTGATGTTCAATTCACATCAGAAGTCTCTAATAAATGAGTATGAATGATCAAGTTCGACATGCGAGACGTCACCTCTTAAGGCTCGAAACGAGGAGTATGTTAGAAAATAAGATTGAAGTTTCACGTGCTTCTATAAAACTAAAAGTGGAAGGTTAAAATGCTTATTGTCTTTCATGTTTCAATCGTATCTCACATCATTATTTTTATTTTAAAATTCAAATAGTCAATTCTAAATAGAACAAACAGAATTAAAATAAAGAATCCTGGATCTATAATTATATATATAAAGACTTAAATTATATATGTTAGATGGAAAGAAGCTAACCCTTCATTTTATTTAATCTTTTGTTAGTTCTTCCAACCATAATTTGCAATTGCAACTCCTCGTACTAATAAATTAAATCTCGTGACGTTGCAACACCTGCTGGTACCAGAAACCGCACCACACACTAAAATCTCCACCAAATTCTCTCTTCCTCAGACGTCTTGGAATGAATCCTCACCGAATTCTATGTTAAAATAACAATTGGCTGGTATCTACTTTTTTCTTTTTTTAAAGGAAAAATGGATGCAATTTGTTTCACTTCTATGTTATGTTGTCCCCTAATTGCAACCCAGGAACAAAATTGTTGTATAAAGATGTTGTAGTTTAATGAAAAACATTTATAAATCCCCCCCAACTTGAGCTAGTCTTTGTGGGGAATCAGATCCTCTGATCCTCAGCCAGACAACATGTAAAACTTAGACTTTAATTGATCCTTATTAATTTTCAAAATATTCTCACTTATTTATAATTTTGTTGTATAGTTTAGATAACAATATTATGGAATTTGTAAAACTTAGACTTTAATTGATCCTTCTTAATTTTCAAAATATTCGCACTTATTTATAATTTTGTTGTATAGTTTAGATAAAAATATTATGGATGTTGTAATTTATAAAATTGAATCTCATATTCAGCGTGAAAATTTTATAAGATTGACTTTTAATTTGCGTTTGACTCACATAATTTGAAAATCTGCTTCTACCTGTCTTAAAAGTGCGGATAATCTCTCTATATAAAACTGGTGATATTCTGATTTAGCTAATGGCATGTTTGTGTTTTTATTATAAAAATTCTCTTTATCCATGTCTCAACCAGCTTCAATGTTGAAGCATCTCTTGATGCCCAACTCACATCATAAGTCTCTAATAAATGATTATGAATGATCAAGTTCGAGATGCAAGATGTCACCTCTTAAGAGTCGAAACGAGGGGTATGTTTGAAAATAAGGTCGAAGTTTTACGTGCTTTTATAAAACTAATAGTGGAAGGTTAAAATGCTAATTGTTTTCATGTTTCAATCGTGCCTCACATCATTATTTTCGTTTTAAAATTCAAATAGTAACCGCTCAACATGATCTCCATATTAAAATGTGCTTGCAGACTAGAACCAAATTTTATATATTTTTAAAAATACTAGAGGGTTATATCAGGTTCCATCTCCAGTGTTTTGATAGAGCATAGACTTATAAATGAAATGATTTTGCATATAAATTTATAGGTAAAAAAAAAAAAAACTTCACCCAATTTTTTAATTGTCAAAACTAGAACTTTATGTGAGAGTGAAAGCTCCAAAAGGAGGATTAGAGATTTATTTGATAAGAGATACTATTTTTATTTGGAAATGGAAAATTTGTCCACCTACTTTTATCAATTTGCAAATTCTTCTTCAACTAGTTAAAATAATGAAATTAACTGAAATCATGATGATATTAGGTAGAAATTAAGTATTAATTATAGATATCCTTGTGGGAGAAGTCAGGTGTCAAAAATGAACGGAAAAAGACACGTCAATGCTTAATGGCATGTTAAGTTTAGTCACAGTGTCACGTACTGTGACAATGACTGAACATGTTAAAAAAATAGTTTGAATTATAAATATTTTATTAAGAAATTAAGGAAAATAGTAAAAATTATGAGAATAATTACAAAAATATTGAAAAATGAAGAAAATGTTGGAGTTTTTTTTGTCATGTTTATGAAAAATATTTAAAAAAATTTTGTCCTGATTTTGAATTGTTGATCATCGAACAAATAAAAATAAGTACATAAATTGTGGGAAAAAAAATATAGAAAATTATTTCAAAATGATATCTCATTATGTGAAAACGGAAAATAATAATACGTGTCATCACATGACTTGATTCTCTCTGATGTATCATATGACCTATCTGACGTATAAAAACCGGTTCACATGAGATCTCGTAATTGTTGACCGGTTCAGGCTTGCTATTAGAAAAAGAAAATAGCTGGGTCCTGGGAGAAATGTGTAAAGTTTATCAGAGATTTTAAATCTAAATCCTTACCCGTTGAAATCCGTATAAATACGAATCATAATACAAACGAACGATATAAACGACTCCAGTGGAATTCAGAGCAGGTCCGATGCCCATCGCACCTACTTTGGTTGGTTCGATGTGTAATTAATGACCATCCATCTGCATCAAGATTCATGCAAACTAATTTAAATTTGTGCAAGTTTGTTTCAATTTCCATGTGCACAATTCTTAATGCTAATCATACGGTGTTAAAGCTAATTGAATCTAAAAGTAGGTCTGATGGTCTGTGCAAGTTTGTTTCAATTTCAGTGCATACAAATCTTAATGTTAATCGTACGGTGTTAGAGCTAATTGAACCTAAAAGTAAGTTTAATGCTCCTATCCCCAATCTGTCAGGTAGTAACATATAATGAGACGAGAACGGAGTGGGTCCGATGCCCATCGGACCTATTTTAGGTTCAACGAGTTCCATGACCGTCCGAACCATCTGAAGATATGTGAACACGAAAATCGAAGCAAATGCCCACGAAATTTAAAACATTGCACACGAATCTTAACGCAAATTGAACGATGATTGCATCTATCGCACCAAAGTAGGTCCAATAGCATCAGACCTACTCTCAAGTCTCAAGTCGTAATGAGACTATGAGGGCCTGTTCGGCTGTAGTCCGGGAACGGAAATTGACACAGGAACGGGTGAATAGTAAACAACGGGTTACTGTTCACATGAGAAAAAAAATTC
>CAXKVW010001710.1:0-7500 GCA_964058825.1 Carex arenaria
CTAAACCCTAAACCCTAAACCCTAAACCCTAAACCCTAAACCCTAAACCCTAAACCCTAAACCCTAAACCCTAAACCCTAAACCCTAAACCCTAAACCCTAAACCCTAAACCCTAAACCCTAAACCCTAAACCCTAAACCCTAAACCCTAAACCCTAAACCCTAAACCCTAAACCCTAAACCCTAAACCCTAAACCCTAAACCCTAAACCCTAAACCCTAAACCCTAAACCCTAAACCCTAAACCCTAAACCCTAAACCCTAAACCCTAAACCCTAAACCCTAAACCCTAAACCCTAAACCCTAAACCCTAAACCCTAAACCCTAAACCCTAAACCCTAAACCCTAAACCCTAAACCCTAAACCCTAAACCCTAAACCCTAAACCCTAAACCCTAAACCCTAAACCCTAAACCCTAAACCCTAAACCCTAAACCCTAAACCCTAAACCCTAAACCCTAAACCCTAAACCCTAAACCCTAAACCCTAAACCCTAAACCCTAAACCCTAAACCCTAAACCCTAAACCCTAAACCCTAAACCCTAAACCCTAAACCCTAAACCCTAAACCCTAAACCCTAAACCCTAAACCCTAAACCCTAAACCCTAAACCCTAAACCCTAAACCCTAAACCCTAAACCCTAAACCCTAAACCCTAAACCCTAAACCCTAAACCCTAAACCCTAAACCCTAAACCCTAAACCCTAAACCCTAAACCCTAAACCCTAAACCCTAAACCCTAAACCCTAAACCCTAAACCCTAAACCCTAAACCCTAAACCCTAAACCCTAAACCCTAAACCCTAAACCCTAAACCCTAAACCCTAAACCCTAAACCCTAAACCCTAAACCCTAAACCCTAAACCCTAAACCCTAAACCCTAAACCCTAAACCCTAAACCCTAAACCCTAAACCCTAAACCCTAAACCCTAAACCCTAAACCCTAAACCCTAAACCCTAAACCCTAAACCCTAAACCCTAAACCCTAAACCCTAAACCCTAAACCCTAAACCCTAAACCCTAAACCCTAAACCCTAAACCCTAAACCCTAAACCCTAAACCCTAAACCCTAAACCCTAAACCCTAAACCCTAAACCCTAAACCCTAAACCCTAAACCCTAAACCCTAAACCCTAAACCCTAAACCCTAAACCCTAAACCCTAAACCCTAAACCCTAAACCCTAAACCCTAAACCCTAAACCCTAAACCCTAAACCCTAAACCCTAAACCCTAAACCCTAAACCCTAAACCCTAAACCCTAAACCCTAAACCCTAAACCCTAAACCCTAAACCCTAAACCCTAAACCCTAAACCCTAAACCCTAAACCCTAAACCCTAAACCCTAAACCCTAAACCCTAAACCCTAAACCCTAAACCCTAAACCCTAAACCCTAAACCCTAAACCCTAAACCCTAAACCCTAAACCCTAAACCCTAAACCCTAAACCCTAAACCCTAAACCCTAAACCCTAAACCCTAAACCCTAAACCCTAAACCCTAAACCCTAAACCCTAAACCCTAAACCCTAAACCCTAAACCCTAAACCCTAAACCCTAAACCCTAAACCCTAAACCCTAAACCCTAAACCCTAAACCCTAAACCCTAAACCCTAAACCCTAAACCCTAAACCCTAAACCCTAAACCCTAAACCCTAAACCCTAAACCCTAAACCCTAAACCCTAAACCCTAAACCCTAAACCCTAAACCCTAAACCCTAAACCCTAAACCCTAAACCCTAAACCCTAAACCCTAAACCCTAAACCCTAAACCCTAAACCCTAAACCCTAAACCCTAAACCCTAAACCCTAAACCCTAAACCCTAAACCCTAAACCCTAAACCCTAAACCCTAAACCCTAAACCCTAAACCCTAAACCCTAAACCCTAAACCCTAAACCCTAAACCCTAAACCCTAAACCCTAAACCCTAAACCCTAAACCCTAAACCCTAAACCCTAAACCCTAAACCCTAAACCCTAAACCCTAAACCCTAAACCCTAAACCCTAAACCCTAAACCCTAAACCCTAAACCCTAAACCCTAAACCCTAAACCCTAAACCCTAAACCCTAAACCCTAAACCCTAAACCCTAAACCCTAAACCCTAAACCCTAAACCCTAAACCCTAAACCCTAAACCCTAAACCCTAAACCCTAAACCCTAAACCCTAAACCCTAAACCCTAAACCCTAAACCCTAAACCCTAAACCCTAAACCCTAAACCCTAAACCCTAAACCCTAAACCCTAAACCCTAAACCCTAAACCCTAAACCCTAAACCCTAAACCCTAAACCCTAAACCCTAAACCCTAAACCCTAAACCCTAAACCCTAAACCCTAAACCCTAAACCCTAAACCCTAAACCCTAAACCCTAAACCCTAAACCCTAAACCCTAAACCCTAAACCCTAAACCCTAAACCCTAAACCCTAAACCCTAAACCCTAAACCCTAAACCCTAAACCCTAAACCCTAAACCCTAAACCCTAAACCCTAAACCCTAAACCCTAAACCCTAAACCCTAAACCCTAAACCCTAAACCCTAAACCCTAAACCCTAAACCCTAAACCCTAAACCCTAAACCCTAAACCCTAAACCCTAAACCCTAAACCCTAAACCCTAAACCCTAAACCCTAAACCCTAAACCCTAAACCCTAAACCCTAAACCCTAAACCCTAAACCCTAAACCCTAAACCCTAAACCCTAAACCCTAAACCCTAAACCCTAAACCCTAAACCCTAAACCCTAAACCCTAAACCCTAAACCCTAAACCCTAAACCCTAAACCCTAAACCCTAAACCCTAAACCCTAAACCCTAAACCCTAAACCCTAAACCCTAAACCCTAAACCCTAAACCCTAAACCCTAAACCCTAAACCCTAAACCCTAAACCCTAAACCCTAAACCCTAAACCCTAAACCCTAAACCCTAAACCCTAAACCCTAAACCCTAAACCCTAAACCCTAAACCCTAAACCCTAAACCCTAAACCCTAAACCCTAAACCCTAAACCCTAAACCCTAAACCCTAAACCCTAAACCCTAAACCCTAAACCCTAAACCCTAAACCCTAAACCCTAAACCCTAAACCCTAAACCCTAAACCCTAAACCCTAAACCCTAAACCCTAAACCCTAAACCCTAAACCCTAAACCCTAAACCCTAAACCCTAAACCCTAAACCCTAAACCCTAAACCCTAAACCCTAAACCCTAAACCCTAAACCCTAAACCCTAAACCCTAAACCCTAAACCCTAAACCCTAAACCCTAAACCCTAAACCCTAAACCCTAAACCCTAAACCCTAAACCCTAAACCCTAAACCCTAAACCCTAAACCCTAAACCCTAAACCCTAAACCCTAAACCCTAAACCCTAAACCCTAAACCCTAAACCCTAAACCCTAAACCCTAAACCCTAAACCCTAAACCCTAAACCCTAAACCCTAAACCCTAAACCCTAAACCCTAAACCCTAAACCCTAAACCCTAAACCCTAAACCCTAAACCCTAAACCCTAAACCCTAAACCCTAAACCCTAAACCCTAAACCCTAAACCCTAAACCCTAAACCCTAAACCCTAAACCCTAAACCCTAAACCCTAAACCCTAAACCCTAAACCCTAAACCCTAAACCCTAAACCCTAAACCCTAAACCCTAAACCCTAAACCCTAAACCCTAAACCCTAAACCCTAAACCCTAAACCCTAAACCCTAAACCCTAAACCCTAAACCCTAAACCCTAAACCCTAAACCCTAAACCCTAAACCCTAAACCCTAAACCCTAAACCCTAAACCCTAAACCCTAAACCCTAAACCCTAAACCCTAAACCCTAAACCCTAAACCCTAAACCCTAAACCCTAAACCCTAAACCCTAAACCCTAAACCCTAAACCCTAAACCCTAAACCCTAAACCCTAAACCCTAAACCCTAAACCCTAAACCCTAAACCCTAAACCCTAAACCCTAAACCCTAAACCCTAAACCCTAAACCCTAAACCCTAAACCCTAAACCCTAAACCCTAAACCCTAAACCCTAAACCCTAAACCCTAAACCCTAAACCCTAAACCCTAAACCCTAAACCCTAAACCCTAAACCCTAAACCCTAAACCCTAAACCCTAAACCCTAAACCCTAAACCCTAAACCCTAAACCCTAAACCCTAAACCCTAAACCCTAAACCCTAAACCCTAAACCCTAAACCCTAAACCCTAAACCCTAAACCCTAAACCCTAAACCCTAAACCCTAAACCCTAAACCCTAAACCCTAAACCCTAAACCCTAAACCCTAAACCCTAAACCCTAAACCCTAAACCCTAAACCCTAAACCCTAAACCCTAAACCCTAAACCCTAAACCCTAAACCCTAAACCCTAAACCCTAAACCCTAAACCCTAAACCCTAAACCCTAAACCCTAAACCCTAAACCCTAAACCCTAAACCCTAAACCCTAAACCCTAAACCCTAAACCCTAAACCCTAAACCCTAAACCCTAAACCCTAAACCCTAAACCCTAAACCCTAAACCCTAAACCCTAAACCCTAAACCCTAAACCCTAAACCCTAAACCCTAAACCCTAAACCCTAAACCCTAAACCCTAAACCCTAAACCCTAAACCCTAAACCCTAAACCCTAAACCCTAAACCCTAAACCCTAAACCCTAAACCCTAAACCCTAAACCCTAAACCCTAAACCCTAAACCCTAAACCCTAAACCCTAAACCCTAAACCCTAAACCCTAAACCCTAAACCCTAAACCCTAAACCCTAAACCCTAAACCCTAAACCCTAAACCCTAAACCCTAAACCCTAA
This sequence comes from Carex arenaria, assembly GCA_964058825.1. Lineage (NCBI taxonomy): Eukaryota > Viridiplantae > Streptophyta > Magnoliopsida > Poales > Cyperaceae > Carex > Carex arenaria. Next base: position 4,786 of record CAXKVW010001710.1, read on the forward strand.
ACCCTAAACCCTAAACCCTAAACCCTAAACCCTAAACCCTAAACCCTAAACCCTAAACCCTAAACCCTAAACCCTAAACCCTAAACCCTAAACCCTAAACCCTAAACCCTAAACCCTAAACCCTAAACCCTAAACCCTAAACCCTAAACCCTAAACCCTAAACCCTAAACCCTAAACCCTAAACCCTAAACCCTAAACCCTAAACCCTAAACCCTAAACCCTAAACCCTAAACCCTAAACCCTAAACCCTAAACCCTAAACCCTAAACCCTAAACCCTAAACCCTAAACCCTAAACCCTAAACCCTAAACCCTAAACCCTAAACCCTAAACCCTAAACCCTAAACCCTAAACCCTAAACCCTAAACCCTAAACCCTAAACCCTAAACCCTAAACCCTAAACCCTAAACCCTAAACCCTAAACCCTAAACCCTAAACCCTAAACCCTAAACCCTAAACCCTAAACCCTAAACCCTAAACCCTAAACCCTAAACCCTAAACCCTAAACCCTAAACCCTAAACCCTAAACCCTAAACCCTAAACCCTAAACCCTAAACCCTAAACCCTAAACCCTAAACCCTAAACCCTAAACCCTAAACCCTAAACCCTAAACCCTAAACCCTAAACCCTAAACCCTAAACCCTAAACCCTAAACCCTAAACCCTAAACCCTAAACCCTAAACCCTAAACCCTAAACCCTAAACCCTAAACCCTAAACCCTAAACCCTAAACCCTAAACCCTAAACCCTAAACCCTAAACCCTAAACCCTAAACCCTAAACCCTAAACCCTAAACCCTAAACCCTAAACCCTAAACCCTAAACCCTAAACCCTAAACCCTAAACCCTAAACCCTAAACCCTAAACCCTAAACCCTAAACCCTAAACCCTAAACCCTAAACCCTAAACCCTAAACCCTAAACCCTAAACCCTAAACCCTAAACCCTAAACCCTAAACCCTAAACCCTAAACCCTAAACCCTAAACCCTAAACCCTAAACCCTAAACCCTAAACCCTAAACCCTAAACCCTAAACCCTAAACCCTAAACCCTAAACCCTAAACCCTAAACCCTAAACCCTAAACCCTAAACCCTAAACCCTAAACCCTAAACCCTAAACCCTAAACCCTAAACCCTAAACCCTAAACCCTAAACCCTAAACCCTAAACCCTAAACCCTAAACCCTAAACCCTAAACCCTAAACCCTAAACCCTAAACCCTAAACCCTAAACCCTAAACCCTAAACCCTAAACCCTAAACCCTAAACCCTAAACCCTAAACCCTAAACCCTAAACCCTAAACCCTAAACCCTAAACCCTAAACCCTAAACCCTAAACCCTAAACCCTAAACCCTAAACCCTAAACCCTAAACCCTAAACCCTAAACCCTAAACCCTAAACCCTAAACCCTAAACCCTAAACCCTAAACCCTAAACCCTAAACCCTAAACCCTAAACCCTAAACCCTAAACCCTAAACCCTAAACCCTAAACCCTAAACCCTAAACCCTAAACCCTAAACCCTAAACCCTAAACCCTAAACCCTAAACCCTAAACCCTAAACCCTAAACCCTAAACCCTAAACCCTAAACCCTAAACCCTAAACCCTAAACCCTAAACCCTAAACCCTAAACCCTAAACCCTAAACCCTAAACCCTAAACCCTAAACCCTAAACCCTAAACCCTAAACCCTAAACCCTAAACCCTAAACCCTAAACCCTAAACCCTAAACCCTAAACCCTAAACCCTAAACCCTAAACCCTAAACCCTAAACCCTAAACCCTAAACCCTAAACCCTAAACCCTAAACCCTAAACCCTAAACCCTAAACCCTAAACCCTAAACCCTAAACCCTAAACCCTAAACCCTAAACCCTAAACCCTAAACCCTAAACCCTAAACCCTAAACCCTAAACCCTAAACCCTAAACCCTAAACCCTAAACCCTAAACCCTAAACCCTAAACCCTAAACCCTAAACCCTAAACCCTAAACCCTAAACCCTAAACCCTAAACCCTAAACCCTAAACCCTAAACCCTAAACCCTAAACCCTAAACCCTAAACCCTAAACCCTAAACCCTAAACCCTAAACCCTAAACCCTAAACCCTAAACCCTAAACCCTAAACCCTAAACCCTAAACCCTAAACCCTAAACCCTAAACCCTAAACCCTAAACCCTAAACCCTAAACCCTAAACCCTAAACCCTAAACCCTAAACCCTAAACCCTAAACCCTAAACCCTAAACCCTAAACCCTAAACCCTAAACCCTAAACCCTAAACCCTAAACCCTAAACCCTAAACCCTAAACCCTAAACCCTAAACCCTAAACCCTAAACCCTAAACCCTAAACCCTAAACCCTAAACCCTAAACCCTAAACCCTAAACCCTAAACCCTAAACCCTAAACCCTAAACCCTAAACCCTAAACCCTAAACCCTAAACCCTAAACCCTAAACCCTAAACCCTAAACCCTAAACCCTAAACCCTAAACCCTAAACCCTAAACCCTAAACCCTAAACCCTAAACCCTAAACCCTAAACCCTAAACCCTAAACCCTAAACCCTAAACCCTAAACCCTAAACCCTAAACCCTAAACCCTAAACCCTAAACCCTAAACCCTAAACCCTAAACCCTAAACCCTAAACCCTAAACCCTAAACCCTAAACCCTAAACCCTAAACCCTAAACCCTAAACCCTAAACCCTAAACCCTAAACCCTAAACCCTA
>CAXKVW010001711.1:0-45188 GCA_964058825.1 Carex arenaria
GGCATCCTTTAATTTAACTTCCATTAAACGTCAAAATTTCCAAGGAAATCATTATTTTTGTAACTTTTTTAATTTTACATACCAATGCCTATATAATTAGGAAAAATATATGCACTTTACCTCTAAAGAAATAATGCGATTTTAATTGATTTTTGTACCTTGATAGTCAATACCTGAGTCCGGCTAGTATGACATCAGTGTCATATGACACCAATTTCAAAATTGATTGGATATAGTTCAAACGACTAATTCAAACCGTTCAACCCAATTTACTTTATGAGTAATGCATTTACATGCAATTTTTTTATATTTTCGAATTATTTTAGTATCAAATCAAGCGGTCAAAAATGTTGAAAAATGAATACATTAAAATTAACTTAAAAACTCACACATTTAACCGCTTGACTTGATACTAAATAAATTCAAAAAATTATAAAATTTGCATGTAACGCACAACTAATAAAGTAGATCAGTTTCAACGGTTTGGATTCACCGTTGGAAGTCGATTCGGTAGATTTTGGAGTTAGTGTTATATAGACTGAAATAACACTGATGTCATACTAGCCGGACTCCTTTTTAATTTGTGTCACTTCCTTAGAATTGTCTAAAATTGAACTAATCCGAGACTTACGTCACAACCATAAAAAAAAAAAATTCCTTCTCCTATTATTGAGCAAAGATGTACATTCATTATTGAGCAACACAAAATATTCTCGGAGGCTTTAACGAGATAATGCCAAGAGGAACCGATACTGGCAACAAAATAAGTGTTATGGGATCCGGACAAAATAATCCTTAAATTATGGCCGAATCTCATGTATAATTAGTACAGAAACAAATTGCTTGTTGTCGCCTCACAAATTCCCCACACAAATATATATATATATCATATAAAGATTGTCGACGTAGAAGGATTAGAAGCTGTAAACAGACAAAGATTTGCATATGCACCCTCATGAAACTTTTATTTTCTTGTATACGAAGTATCTACATTCATAAAATTACAATAGAAATAATTTAAATGAATTTAAAATCAATGTCAAAAGTACTACGCTCATGCATTTTATTTTCATTGCTTTTAGAATTCAAATATTGAAAAAGAAATTCTCATGCATCTCATAAATTAATTTCTTAGATTAATGAGCGAATAAGAATTAATATTTTTGTCAACATTACATTTTAATTTCATTAAAATAAATCTTCCTATTTATGAAATTTCATACATCACTAATTACAAATAAAAATTTCATCTATGATCTGAAATTAAAATTAATCCTCTATTATGATTTTGTAGTTTTATGGACCCTAAATGTATTTTTGTTCAAACATAACATGCATCATCTATCAATCGCAAATTTTAGATGCTAAAAAAAAGAGTGTCCAGTTAAAAGGTATGGCAAGAGCATCTGAATTACATTTTTTTTTATTGATTTTTTTTTTTTACTTTTATTTAAATAAGAAAGGAGATAGTCGAGGTCTCGAGGGAATCAAGTTTGCTGATACTGTGATGTAAATGTTAATGTTATAAAGGGTCTTTATGAAAAATATCCAATACGATAAAACATGGGATCCGAATCTGCTGCGATTTTTTACTCATGAACAGTACCCTATAGTTTCTGTTTTTCCAAATTCAATTATTGAATTGTTTCGAAATTTGTGCACAGAAAAATCAGCTCTTTTGAGATACATAAACAGAAATTATTAAACAACTGAATTTGGAAAAACAAAAATTTTAAAATTACTGTTCATGATATTCGGATCGCAGCACCAGTTCCTAAAACATCAGACATCAGATCTCATTGTTGCTTTCATGCTGATTGGGACAAAGAAAGACCTGTCAATGCCCAGGCCCACTGGGCTCGACACCGTTACAGCAAGAGTTGGCCCAAATGTTTTATCAACACAAATTTGGTACAGGTGTCAAGACCTGCCAACACCCAGGCCCACATGTCAGAATGGCCTATTGACGGTTTATAGATTTAAGCAAGTCTATGATAAAAAACATCACAAATAAATCCCTTACTGGGGAGGACAGGTAATACTAGAGCTTGATCCAAAGCAATAAATCCCTTACGATTTAGCATCATCAAATATTATATATGGTAACGGTCAAATTAAATCTAACACTACAATTTAAGTATTTTGTTGGCATTTGCAACCACAAATTGTGGATGAAACTATTGATTTTTGGGTAGGGTACTTTGACGACTCGTTGAGGAAAGTTTAGCAATTGACAGTGCTCAAACTTAACAGATAAAATCAATAAATAGCTATAGTTAGAAATTGAGGCATTAATCGCAACCATGGAGTAGCATACATACCGTGTGGCAAGTCAACGAATTCAGAGATCATTTTGTGAAAGATAAAATTTTGTTGACTTCAATCACTTTTGGTCTAATTGTTAAACAGTCTAACATGCATTTATGCATCTATCCAATTCAAATTATCTAAACCAAGTACTTTTTTATCACATTAAATTGTCACACAACAACATCAACAACAACAACAATAATGAAAAATTATAATTATAATTTTTTAATTTGATTAAATAATTTCTATAATATTATGAAACTTTGTTGCTGTTATAATAAAAAAAAAAAATCAGATATAGTATTTATATTCAATGTCAAAACTACCTTAAAAAACTAATAACAACAATGTATGTGAACTAAATACTGAATACTGAATAATCCAATTAAGTTTCAGAAATGATAAAAAGTAATAAGGTTCACAAAACCCAACTGTGAAGAAAGAACCTCCAATTGTTTTTGTTCTAACAATTAACAAACAATGCTAAAAAAAAATGTCCTGTAAGAACTTTTAAGGGGGCATAATGAGGTCATTAAACCCGTCTTTTGAGGTAAAAAAATGAATGAACAAATATGAAACTATGAGAGGTTCCCTCACTGTCTCACTAACTTAGATTAAATAAATAAATATATGAAAGGCAGAGAGAGATTAGGCTCGTGATGGGTCCGTGCGGCTTGACCCAAACCCCAAGGGACTCGACTCCAAGGCGTGCTCGCTTTTTGACATTTTATCATAATAAATGTTTTACAAACATAGGCGGTGGATCCAATATGTTCTTAGCCTCGCTCTTTTTTTTTCTCAGTGCTACAGATACAATTGAGTGTTTTCTTTGCATGTGCTGCTTATCTCTTCTTGCTTGTGATTGTAACAAAAAGGGATGTAAATTTTTTTTCTTTGCATGCACTTTATAGAATTTAGAAAAAAAATAGAACTGCTTTTCCTGAAAATCATCAATTTTCGTTGCATTTGGGCCAGTGTAGTAATTGTTCCATTGTATTGCAAAAAGGGCAGTACTTTATTTTTTTAGCTCTGGTTAGGTCAGACTTTACCTGATTTTTAGCCAACATGATAATTTTGTTATAGTCATGATTTTAGAACATTTCTGTAATTCAAATGATTACAGATGATAGCGGAGTCTATCCAACTATATATTTAGCAATGCTTCTAACGTCGGCAGCAAAATTCTAACTTTTTTTGTTAATTTTTTACTTCTGACAAACTTTTGTAATCTACCCATAAAGTTATTTATTTGGGGGGAATTTAGAAAAACTCAGACAGTCTTAATTCGGATCGATTATCCGATGGTTATAAGATCAAATTTAATCTAATAACTGATTTAGACTGTTCGATTGTGTCAAAATTTACACAATTTCAGCCTCTTGTCGATCTCTAGTCTCGGTCCAAGCCGATCCGGATCTTGACTCCAGTCCGGGTCAGTTCGAGACGAATTTCCGAATGGTCCGATACAGTCCTAGAGTGTTTGGTTTTTTTTCAACACACTAGCTATCATGTCTGAAGTATCAAGATAACATAAGTTTGAATACGGAGGAGAGTTCAAATATACTCCTGAAAAATAGTAAAAAAAATTATAAAAAATCTAAAATTTGGTCTTCAAATATATTTTATTATGATAATTATGTTGATCAGCTTGAATTGATTGTTCAAACTTTAAAAACCAAAATAAATAATGTAAAACATATTAGAACACAAAGTAATAGTTTATTTGAACTCTCCTCTTGAATATAAATTCAAATATAATTAGCATTTGTACTCCGCTCAGATAGGAATCAGATTTGGATCCCTCAGATAGCATCTCTAGTCAAGGGATGAGATAATGAATAGGGCGAGTTTATCTGACATAATGTTTTGCACTGTTGTTGATGTGCTATTTTGTCCCTTAAAAAAAAAAATAAAAAAAAAAGATGTGCTATTTTGTGTTTTCATCGACAGTGTCCTTTCGATACTCGCCGAAAGCGAACATTACGGACGTCGCTTGCTGCACTTGCAAGAACATTTGCCTCTCTGCCATGTGGACACACAAGGACAGTTCTTCTCGAATTCGCATCCTCTGAGATATCTCAAACTTTACGTGACTTTTTGGAATATCCCAATCGTTCAAATACATTTTGCGCGAATCTCAAAGCTCAAATAATACTGGCCCTTAAGGACAGTTCTTCTCGAATTCGCATCCTCTGAGATATCTCAAACTTTACGTGACTTTTTGGAATATCCCAATCGTTCAAATACATTTTGCGCGAATCTCAAAGCTCAAATAATACTGGCCCTTACGGTTCCCCAGATAATTCAGAGTAGGGGTGTTCATCGCTAGCCAAACCAAAGTTTTAATTCGGTTTCAAAAATAGAACCGAACCGAACTAAAGTTTTATTTCGGTTTGTTCGGTTCAAACCGAAATATATCATTTTTTTTTAATTTAAAGCAATTGTTTTGTAATAAACCGAAGTATATTAACAAATAAATCGGGATATTAAGAAATAAACCGAAGTATTTAAAGCAATTAATTAAGAAATAAACTAGGGCGGTCCGGACCAAATTCATAATATATAAAAGTTCGGTCGGTTCGGTTATTTCGGTTTTGAAAATTTCAAACCGAACCGAATTTCAAAACCAAAATAACCGAACCGAACCGAAGTTATAATTCGGTTTTAAAAAACAAACCGAACCGAACCATTAAACTGAAAAAACCGACCGTTTGAACCGATCTAATTCGGTTTGGTCCAAAACCGATTAAACCGGACCCAGTGAACACCCCTAATTCAGAGTGGGTCCCATGCCCATCGGACCTACTTTAGTTCGATGGGTGAAATGATCATTCGATTAAATCAAGATCTGTGCATATATGTTTTAATTTCCGTGCACATTAATCTTGATGCTAATCGTACGTTGTTAGAGCTAATTGAACCTAAAAGTCCGATGGGCATCGGACCTACTCCTATCTCATTTTTAAAACTTTGCCCGCGTGGAGAAGTGCCGAATTTTTTTCCAGACATAATTACATAAATTAATTAATTAAATACGAATGAATTTTTAAAAATATAATGAACTGCATTTGCATTTGGGCGATTTATATTTGAACGATTGGTAATTCGAAAATTTACTCGATCTATTCGAATTTGGACATTTTGAATTGCAACGCAGTTAGTATATTTAAGATAGAAAAATGGATGTCTAGTTTTCCAATTTTTATCCAAATTTTACATATTTTCATAAAAACAAATTCATTTGAATTTCAAACTTAGGACTATGATATTGTTCTTTATCATTAGATTAAAGGCTTATTTTTAACGCCCGCAATGTTATTGTTTCAATTTTGAAGCTAGATATTATCATCGTCAGCATCTGTCTAATTTCCGTAAATAGAATGTTTGCAATTTCATGTTTTTAATCATTATTTTTTATGTGGCAAGAAATTAGGAGGAGAGGTACGATCATCCACATTCTTGGATAATGTTTTCTCCGATCCATTAGATTTTGATCGAAAGGTTTACAAAACAATATCCCTGAAGAAATTAGCACTGTGTCAACCAGGGGCGGACCCAGTATAGTACAGGGGGGCAGCCACCCTCCTGGATTTTGAGTTTTAGTGGAGATTTATCGATTCCGACTGGTTTTGCCTCTCTCTGGATGTTTAATTGGTAATTCGGGATAAATTTATAGTTAAAATTAAAATAAATTTCTTAAATTATGATTGGTTATTATAATTACAAGTCAGATGCCAGAAATTATAAGTCAGAGCATTATAAAGTATTATTTTTTTATCAAATACCCAATTAGTTACTGAGTTTAAATCCAATTAGCTACTTAAATCTGATTCGATATTTCTCCCCTCCCCTGACGAAAATCTGGATCCGCCCCTGGTGTCAGCTAATGTTTTGTGAATATTTGTTGGATGTATGGCTGGTAAAAAAAAAATAGTTTGATTAGGTTCTCGTTCCGGCATAAACTATTTGCAAAATTATTCAAATTATACATCATAGATAATAGATTTTTTTTTAATAGAACTATTTTTAAAAAAAATTAACCAAACAAGCACTCTTTGTCTCAAAATTATGAAAATAACATCCACTGATCCACATAATCGGTGTAGCATAAAACAACCTTACTTCACCAATTCAGTGGATCAGTGGAGCTACTTTTCCACCCGGTTAATATAGTGTCACGTAAAATCTCACAAACAAACCTCTACCGATTTAGTGAATCGGTGGAGCTGGGCTTTCTAAAATTCCCCCATTTGGATCAGAGAACAGTGTGCAGTCCGAATTGCAATATAAGTTTTATTTGGTGTTTATTTGTGCAGTCCGAATTTAACCACAGAGCTGGACCATGTATATTAAACTATAGCATGACACATCACCTCTATTACTATAATTTCAAAAGAAAAAAAAATTGAAATTTCTAGACATACTTTTGCCATTCAAAGCCAGAAGAGTTGAAAATGTAAGGAGCGAAAAGCTAAGAGAAGATCAAGAACCAACTGTTGATAGTGATCCGAATAAATGATGTTGCACCGCCTCTCGTGTACCCATATCATATGGATCCGTATTCTCTCTATTACTGCAGAAGATGCGCATCACTGTATGGTTTGAGATTAAATCTTAGCCGGTTTGAGATTCGGATGAAAATATGGGACACTATTATTGGACTTTGAGATTCGTGCCAAGTTAAATGAACGGTCCAGATCTATTCAAAAGGAAATCATTCTAAAAGATTCTCTTTTGCGGTACTACACTGGATACGAATTCCATATCATATGCTATATACACTATCAGCAACAAGGCAATCTCAAAACTGTATTTGTAATATAATCATAGCGCTGTATTTGTAATATAATCTGCACAGTGCACAGATTTTTGAAGCTCTACCGATCCTGTGAATCCTCGGAGGAGAGGGGGCTGTCCGATGCCCATCAGACCAAAGTCTGTTCGATGGGCGGTTTGTACCGTCCGATCCATTCCAAGATCTGTGCGCATCGCCTTAATATCCGTGTTATTTGCTTTAATATCCGTGCACACAGATCTTGAAGTGGATCAGACGGTACAAACCGCCCATCGAACAGACTTTGGTCCGATGGGCATCGGACACCCTCCTCTCCCATCCTCGGAGGCATTTTTTGAAGCTCCACTGTTCCACAACATAACCGGTTGAGATTTTTTGTGTGGTCAAATGTGTAATCAGTTTGGTCGGGTAGAAAAATAGCTCCACTGAATCGGTGGAGTAAGATTGTTTATGCTACATCGAATTTGTGACAGGATCGGTGAAGACTATCTTCATAACTTCTAAGCAAAGAGTGCTTGTTTGGTTAATTTTTTTTAAAATAGTTCAATTAAAAAAAAAATCTAGATAATATATTGAGCAGGTTCAAATGTCTTGTATCTTTTATGTATTTTAAATATTTTTATTTTTGTTTTCAAAATTTAAACTGTCCATCTAAATTATTTAACATTATTTCTTTATTAAAATGCGCTTGAAGACTTAATGTTATATTTTGGAAAAATATTACTACTTTTGTAGATAGATACAGAATTATTATTTGTCAAACAATTATGAATCGTTCAAATACAATATTTATTGTACATATTTACCAAAATAGTAAATCTTTTATATAAATATAAAATTTGGACTTCAAGCAAATTTCAATATGAAGGTTACGTTGAGCTATTCCGATGCGGCTATTTGGGCTTAAAAAATGTAAAACATAAATAAGATACGAAAAAATTAAGATATTTAAACGTAAAAATATGCATTATTACATGCATTTTTTGTATTGAGTGCGTGACAAAGAAAATTGCTGCAGTGTCTCCAAGAATCTAATATAATACATAAAAAGAGACTAAATGCATGTATAATTTGGACGAGGAATATTCAAATAATGATTTTTTTCCTTAAAAGTTTTTACTAATTTTTTTAGGAGCAAAGTCAAAATGCTTCACTATTTATATACTTCAATAATGTCTCTTATTTTTATTTTTAAAATCTAAATAGTCGATATGATATGTTAAATATAATCTTTAGAGTGAGTCTATGGTACTATGTACATCACGGGTTGATCCGAATCAATATTTTTATTTTCCAAATTCTAACGGTTATCCGAACCGTTCAACATAATCTTCATATGAATATGTACCTGCAGACCGAATTTTTATTTTTTAGAAGTTTGTTACTATTTTCTATAAGATAGGTAGAAATTCACTTGATTTGAAAATTTTGGACCATCCAAAACAGTCATTTTCTACCTATTTTAAAAAATAGTGAAAAAAATATAAAATTTGCTATGCAAGTACATATTTTTATGAAAATCATGTTGAATGGTTCAGATCGACCATTAAGATTTTGAAAACAAAAATATTAATCCGTATTACGGATCAAATCTTGCTATGCATATTACCATAGACTCACTCTAATCTTTATATTAAAACATGTTTTGCAGATCAAATTTTGTATATATTTTTCGTAAAATGTACTATTGTTTTCGATAGGTTCAAAATCACTGTTTTTCAAAATATTCTAGATCATTTTCTTCAATAAAAAATCTAGACCATTCAAAAACAGTAATTTTGTATATATTTAAAAAAAAATAGTAAAGATTTAAAAAATATATATAATTGGGTATCCGAGCACACTTTGTATTAAAGAGATCATGTTGTGTATTCGGATCAACAGTGTGGACTTTGAAATTGGAGAAAAGAATGGAAGGTGTGATTGGGATACAAAAAAAAATTAGCTATTTTAATTCTATTTTTCAGATAAGTGCAAAATTATTGTTTTCCAGAAAAAATTGTAAATGGTTGTAACAACTTAAATTCAAATCACATTGTCCATATATACATTGTGTTTTACATTTCATCTTCTAAATTTAAATTTTCTTAATTCTGCCCTTGATAAAAACAGAACAATTTGGGGACCCCTCTCAAGTTAACATGGAGGTCCAGAGTCCAGACAATGGAAATCTTTTTAGAATATATTTTATAAACGTAAAGATTAGGCGAAGTAAAACTTTTGACCCCTCAAAGGAGTCAGGTTTGCTTAGAGTCTACATTTCCATCATTAGCCTGATCTTCTTCTATGGTCGCTATCATGACATCTAATAATCCGGGTTTTGATACAATTAGACAAATAGGGGGAGCTAATTAGTACAAAATTGTACAAAGAACAAGGTACCTTTTCATATTGTTTGGGGCACTGAATTTAAGTAGCCATCTAGACCGTGCCGCGTGCGTTTGTAAGGCATGTACACATTTCACATTTGCTTGAATGATGCTTAATTTTTTTTTAAATTTCGTGCGTGATCACAAGTTGAAAGTCATGATTTATTTTATTCGGCTAAAGTAATCTTGTATGAATGAGAGACTTATCTCTATTTTGTTTGTCGGAGGAATCCATTATAATTGAGCAATTGCAATGTTTCTTCTTTGTTAATATTCTTAGAAGCTTTAACAACAGTTAAATTTGAGTCTAAAAATATATTTTACAATCTAATGAATCACATTCCTCTTATGTTAAATTGTCAAAACACGGTATGATACAGCATGCTTGTCTTTCAACACAAGCATGCTGGTACATGTCAATCTTGTGTCAATCTGTGTACGAAAATACAAATTTTCAATACGAAACAACAACACACGACATGTGATAAATACGAGTGTAGTATGTTTATAGCTTGTTCGCGACCCAGCAAAGGATAATTTCAAACCTTCTCCAGTGAATCATTTAATTTTAGTTTGAAAAAGATGAAACTGTACGAAATAAAAAAAACAGATAATACGAACCACTGACGAGCTGAGGTCATTGAAAAGGGAACACTCGTGCTTCCGGCCTACACATTGTGGGGCCCATAACTTGTACGGTTGTGCCTCCTCTTTCCAACAACGCGTGCATCTCTGTCTCGTCTATGGGCCCACCATCCATTGCATTTTTCATTTCCAAAGGTTTCTTAATTCTTATCCAATCACACTGAGTATATCCTGCATTACGCCATTACGGCCTCCTCTGAGCAACATTTTGTAAAGATATATACAATGGCTTTGATCTTCTGCAGTTAGTTTAGTATCATGTTCTTTTGTGTTGCTTTTATAAATATTTTTCAGTGTTTTTGAGTAGTCTGTCTTTGATGTAAATTAGTATTTTATTGCTAAAAATAGTTAGAATTTTCAATTTTTTTTCCTTGTATTTATAACAACGTCTAACCTGTTAACGTCAATTCTTTACGTGGCAACTTATCGAAATTAATTTTCTAGAGTCTAGTTGTAGATAGTAAAACTAAACAAGATCATAATAAACTAAACGGGTCTGTTTTGATAATTCGGTAATACTTAGGATATTCATATAAAGTATTAATAGCAGTGCTGTAAATAACGGTATGTGCTCGTCGGACGGACAAGGTATCCCCAAGTGATTAATTGAGAATAATCGGCCAATTAATCAACCAAAACAGATGGTTTTTACCATACTGATTCATAGTGTATTACACGCACATCTATTGTGCAATTTGTTATTAAAAAACTTGAAATATGATTTGAAACTTTAACTAAAATATATTTTTTATGAATTTAACTTATTTCTTCTAACAATTTAATATGTCTCGAAGAGAATTTTACTAATTTTTTTTTTATCAATACACAATATTTTCCGACTTCAGAAAATTTGTTGTCTTGATGACAAAGGTCACAGAGTTTACTAATCGTGCAGTGAAATTAATTAAATTTTTGGATGTTTTTTTGGAGTTCCTTTTTTCTAAATTTGTTTTATCATGTTTTATTAGAATAAAAGTTGCTTCAGTTTGCTACATGCATAGATTTGTTTTATTTCTTTATGATTTACTTGTCAGTGCAATAATTAGCCAAAGTTAATTATAAAGTTAGCATCTCTATTTTGTATGAATTATGTGTCTTGTTGAATAAAGTATGTTATCACCATAAATATTAAAAATAATATTAAAAATCACAAAAAATACAATTTCTGAAAAATATGCTCATCATATTTCTTCCGCCATCACTAGAATTAATAATTCTCACTTTCTTATGGTGATGAACCTCACCTCCGCCTCTCACGTTCAATTAGAACTTTAGACATATATATATTTCGACACATAAAATAAAATCAGTATTTAAATCTCACCACTTAAAATCTTAGTATTTATTATAAAACTTGAATCATATATAGTATTTCCAACAATAATTAGGTCTATCAAACATTGTCCATAAAAAAAAAACTATCATATATAGTTAAATACAAATTAGCTTATAAATGTATTTAGTTTAAAATTTTCAATATATAAAAGTGACACTAAAGATTAATTACTCATAACATAGATTTCAAGATGTTTGAGCCGGAAAATAATTAAAATATTGAAACTAATTTAAAAGAAATTCTTCACACTTGGTAGCTTCTATCAAAAAATTTAAAAATAAAATAAAAGTAATTAACAATTGGATTCAACAAACCAATATGTAACAACAAACAATGACATCAACACTGTATTTCCCAATTCAAAATATATTTCAACCAGATAATAATTCCATTAGACAATCTTTCTTGACTTAATTCTTTCACATTTTCTTAAATCATCACTTTTTTTAAGCTAGCAAGTTCCAACCATAGTAACAAGATTTGCGAATAATTTATTTTTTGTGATGCCGAGCCGAATGCCGAATTATTCGGTTGACCGAATAATTCATGAATTTTACGAATTTTTTCCAAATTTTTTCCAGAATTTTTTTTTTTGCTCTCTTATAAGACTGAGATCCCTGATCCGAATAATACTGAATCATTCCCAAATTATTTCCGAATACACGAATTTTTGACCTCGCCGAACCGAACATAAATAATTCATTTGTCAATATGGTTCCAACTTCCGAGAACCGGAGCATTTAAATCAATAGGAACACACGACAGACTACAAAGTTAGACCTAGATAATCCAACGAGAAATATAAAAAAAAACTTTTCATTTATGACGCATACAAACTTTGTAGCGGATCCAAACCCGAGGTAAGGTTTGTCAGGTATAAAGGTCGAAGACAATGAAGCCTTTTCTCTTCCCTAAGTAACGGGTAGATTTGTATTATTATGTCAATAATGCACACCACCAAATGTGCCCCATTTCATGTTGCATCATTGTCATTTGCTTGTTTTCAGTGATGAATAATAAGGCTTAACTTAAACCAGCTTTGTTTAATGAAGCGTTAATTTGAAATGTACCTCTTAAAATGTATGATTTTGTTCCTGGCGGGTCCATTGATTATTTTAAACTTAATTTTGGAGGGTTGCATCCCATAACACGGTACCTAATTTTATCATTTTATACCTAAACAACACGACTTCGATTGAATCGGACGAAATGGATTGAATTAAATATTCCCATTTTATCGACGACAAAATTGAATACAACTATACAAGGTACAAGAAACTCTTTTTTGTTTTTCCTTAAGTAAAGATAGGATGTCTAAATCCTATTTGAAATTTAAGGTCCTGTTCGGCCGCTCAACTGTTCCCGCAGAATTTTTTTTTACAAATATGATATGATTAATAGTATATGGGCACGGAATTATAATTAACTAAGATACTGTGAAATGGTACTGATTTTTACGTAATAGTTGTGAGAACAATCAGTAATATGAATATTACCACAGCCTCATTATATATATAAAATTTTTTTTTTGTTATTTGTCACTCCAAAACCTCCAAAATCTGAAAAATGTCATCACAAAACTATAAATTTGAAAAATACCACTCTAAATTTAGTTAATTCTTAAATTTGCTACAAATACACAATTTTTATATTTTTTATTAAAAATTAATTGAAAAATGCAGTTTTGATTTCTGTATTTCTCTGTATATCCTTCAAACCTCTCATTATATGTATCTCAAAACTGTATTTTTCAGTTAATTTTTAATAAAAAAAAATATAAAAATTGTGTATTTGTTGCAAATTTAAAAATTAACTAAGTTTAGAGTGATATTTTTCAGATTTATAGTTTTGTGATAGTATTTTTCATTTGAAGATTTTAAAGTGGCAAATAACCAATTTTTTCTAAAAAAGAATGTAAATTTTGAGTATATCAATCAAACCGTTACATTTTATCGTATTCTCGCTGCAGGAAAAACTACAACCGGGCCCAATAAATTATATTTATTAACAATTTAAGGTTTTTAAAATTTAAAGTAGGAACGATCTGGCCAGAGTCCTATAAACAGATCCGGTATGGGAGGAACTGGGTGCATGGACCACTAAAATGGGTCCGATCAAGAGCCTTAAATCTGGGTCCAATGACATCATCATAATATCAAAAAAGTGGTCAAAGCTACTGATATGACATAAGAGCATATGACCACCTTTGCATTTTGTTGTGTCGGTTTCAGTTATTCTTGCTTCTCTGGTTAGTTTCTAATTCCAAACATTCCAAAATCAGACCTTTAAATAATCAGATTGATTCATTGATAAATTCTCACATGATATGGTAGGTCAATATTCTGGTCCCAATTATTTTTATTTTTCTCTTTCATTGGACCATTTTAGATGAATAATATATTAATTCAATCCAATTACCTAAATACACCACATGTGAAACAAAGAAACAAGTAACCGCTAAGCACATACTTTACATAAGGTATTATTATTGAAATCATTTATGTGAAGTATATATATATAATATTCATTTTGAAATGGGTGAGAATTTAATGTCTAATGATAGGAGAATTAGGGAGTACTGGTTTAACTGTCAGAATTGTGCTCCATTATTATCCAATACTACCCTCTTACTTACCTTATTTAATTAATATAAAACCTAACAAAGAAAGTATCCTTCTGTTATTGTCAAAAAAAAAAAGAAAAAAAAAAGGAACAAGCTCTGTACATTGTCTGCTCTGTGTGGGGCATCTTTTTGCCCCTTCTCTATTCTCATCTTATGTCCTATTGGCTGACTCTACTGGGATTTTTGTTTGGCATGCACAAAAGGAGCCAAATATTATATTCTTTCTAGAGAGGGGGTTGGAACTGATTTAAATGCGGGGTACTCCGTTTGAGAATTGTGTGTTTTGTAGAGAGCAAGCATTAGCTTTCCTTTCTTGTTTCTTTCTCCAAAGCAGTAGAGAAACCACTAGAGAGAAGAAAGTGAACTTTTTCATTAAAAGGAGATAATAAACCAAGGTGAGATTGAGTTACATTTTGCATGTATCCTTCTTTCTGGCTCATACATGATGAGAATATAATGGTTATTCTCTTGTGATGATGCGTAAATGATAGCGTATTTCACAGTATCTCTGTTAGAGTAGGTGTGCCATTAATACACCTTGGGATTGTTTTTCTTGCTTTATTTTCTCCTCCTTTCATTTTGAGAAGTTGCTTTTCTGAGAATTTTTCAAAGCATTAGCATTGGTTTCAAATTTCTTATTTGTTACTGACGACTTCAAGTTCTATTATATGCAGATAAGATTAAATTGAGGTTGTTGTGTCGACAATATTCGATCAGCCTTTTAATAAACTGAGAAGCAGAGATATATTGCACAAATTCAGATATTTGAATTGAAATTCAAGATGGAGCATTTCCTGAAGCAGTGTGACAAGGAACTCATGAAGATGGCCATGATCAAGCATGAAGAAACCTTCAGACAACAGGTATCTTTCTTTTTCTAAAAATTAAGTGCTTTAACTTTTTTACAAATAAAATTAGACCACATATGAATCTTAATATTTTATTCTATTTTATCGCATGAAGCACCCAATTTTTCATTTCCATTTCCTTGACTTGACAAGCGTAAAAACTTCCTCCCTCAATTTCATATCATAATTTGGATTTTCAACAAACAAACTATAAGCAAATTTTAATTAGCATGCCATTTGGACAGAGAACCAGAGATTAGAAAATGTTATGCTGTACATGTAATGTAACAAATGTTAGTTATAATTCATTATCAAAAGAAAAAAATTATCACTCTTCCTGAATCATAATGTGGCAAGGAAAAAGGGCTGCATGAGCATTATAAATATTCAAATTCAAGATAAACATACAAAAGTTTGACAATACTCTTATGTAAATAGTTAAGAATGAATAACTTAATGTTTGCTTTGAATAATTGAACCAGCATTAAACTCAATTGAAAAATCAAACTAAAGCTGTTTCAAAAGGTTGTCTAAAGAAGAAAATGCTCTTTGGAACTTGGAAGTCTTGTGACTGACAATACAACTGAGTTTTAGACAAGCTTCATAACAAAAGTCACTTTATTTTACACTTGTTACAGAAAAATTTTATAGTATGCAGCAAAAGCACTTTTTCACACCTAGTTTCGAGACAAAGCAATTTTTAAATTCTGAAAGTGTCATATCTTTTCCTTTTGTTCTTTGGAAATGTCCTTGGCTACTTGTCAATCTTTTTTTTTTTTTTTGAGATGTTTTTTTTGCTCTCTCAATCAACACAGTGAGGGAGCAGGGATCAGTTAGGAATATTTTGTATTATACCGGAAAAGAAGCATATGATACATACTAAAATTTGGTATTGTAAGAATATTGCTGTACGCTTTGGAAATAGAGATCACGTAAAATAATATTAAGAGGCATTTCATGCAGGATTCTTTTTTTTACCCTTTTTTGCAAGGGTACAATTTCATTCAAAACTTTGTAGATTTCACATCACAGGTTCATTTCACTATTCTCATAATTTTGCTTGTGCCTCTTAATTTAGGTTCATGAGCTTCACCGCCTATACAGAATCCAAAAACAACTAATGAGAGATGTGAAATCCACCAAGGAGCTTAAAAGGCAAAGGAGCTCCATGTCGCCCCCGAATCACCACACCAGACCGCGCCGAGCATTAAACCTCCAACTTCCGGCTGATGAATACATAGTGAGTACCCAAGATGAACCCGAAACAGAGCTCGAGCTTACACTTGCTATCGGCTGTCCCAGAAAGAAAAGAGAAGGCACGCCTCTGGCATCTGAATCAGGCGGTAGTTTTTCTTCTTCTTCGACTGAGTCTGGTGGACCTGTAAACCATGAGTGGATCCCGCTTCCTGTCACAGATCATGTCATGGTGCGGTCGTTTGACGAGATGAAGAACCCGCCTTGGTTTATGCAATGCTTAAGCCTTAGAATGACATGATAGGATACTTTCTAGTTGTAGTAATTAATTAATGTTGTTTCTCGTGGTGTTTTAGTTTTAGTGCTTTTAGTTTGAGCTTTTTTTGTATTGTTTTTCCTTTAATTGTTCATGGTAAGAATGAAAAAAGCCTGGCAATCTGGCAAGCCTGGCATCTCTGTTAATTGCTAATTTGGTAATGGTTGATGTTTAGTATCAAATAATTTTGTTATCCAGTTGTCATAATTTTGATTCATATACGATGCAAACCTGCAGCACAACGAATGAAATTTCCAATGGCGAAAAATTAACAAGTCACCCGCGAGCATAGATTAATATTTGCAGAGAAATAGATTATGCACGCCCATGCTTTGACATTACAAATTAATCACGGTGAGAAGTAACCAAAAGTAATTTTAGTTAAAAACAGATAGTCAACTATATATTATAGTGTCTTGAAAATAACCAACATCTTTGTGAGAGAGTTGAAAGATGAAAAAGAAGAAGAGAAAAGACATGCATGCGTCTAAAAGGAAAAAGGTTCTTCCATCCTATTTTGCCCTTTTTGCTTGTGTTTTGACTTCTTTACGCTCATAGTCTTTTTCCTTCTATCGGAGATTGAAAACAGCGAAGTTTTTATCGATCTGAGATGATAAAAAGTACACTCAGAGGTCTAATTCTAAAGTCTGGGCCGATTATTAGCCCAAGTTGAAGCCCAATCAAGCAATTCATAGGTATAATTCTGAAGTTTTCAACCTTTTTTCGTGAAAGTTTTAAGTGCGAGTGAGAAAGATTTTCTAATTATTTTATCTATCATTTTTTTTTAAGAAACATAAATTCTTTACAAATTTGAGGGACAAAGAAGACAAAAGGCTCCAAACTGATTTTAAGGCTCCAAACTGATCCCTCTAAATGTATGAATATACAAGTTAACACAAAATAAATACAAAAATAAATACAAGTTGACAATGATACCTTTATATTTATGGAAATGTACAGTTTCTCAGATGAAAAACTTTCGTATTTTGCCATGTACTGAATATTTTGGAAGCTCTGATCATTATTGTTCTTTTTGACATTAAAAGTAATTAGTTTAATCATAATGCAGTTAAAAATTTTAAAAAGTAATTACACTCAGCACATTTCCATTATCTACTTGTTGCACATTAAAAAATAAGAACAAGAAAATGCAGGGAGAATAAACGGCCCCGAATCGACAATCTTCTCAGGTATATTATCCACCTTTTGTCTATTGATAGTTAAACTAATCTTGAACATTAATAGGAATTTACCAACTGTCACGGAAATTATTAAAATTTTCCTTCATATTGAATGCTCTTAGTTATACTCGGAACTATGAAAAGAAATAAAGCATTTTTTTAGTAATAATAGCTACTTTGTTATTCGACTTATATTGAACAGCAATGTTTTATTTTGGTACAAATACTGATTCTAAACATTAAAGAATTTGAGAAAGATAAATATGAAAAAAATTAAAATAATAGCTACTGGAGAGTCCCCATAGCACCCTGCTTCTGCTGCTCCTTCCTCCATGCCACCTAAAATTGTCAACAAAAAAAATATATTAAAAATAATTGAGAGCACCTAAAACCTGTCATCAGTATTCTCAAATTTTGTTGGTTTATCTATTAATTGATACATCCTTACACTTTACGAGTACAATAGAATTTAACTTGTATCTACACTTTATACCTTTTCTCTTTCAATCCTTGAGAGACGAGGCCGCATTGAATTTGCCAAGCTCAAACCTCCCCATGCTTCCATCAATTCTCTTTCTCTTGCTTTCCTCCTATCCTCAATTTGATTTTTGGATTCTTCTACCTTCTGTTCAGTCAAACAAGCACTCAATTTAGCTCTCTCTGTTTTCGATTTGTGCTTCAATAAAATTTCTCCCAAGCCTAGTTGTGAGCCCACATCCTCATTTCTCTTTCTGACCAAAGTATTACGTGACACTTCTTTATTGTCATACACATTTAAATCCTTTTCTGATAGAGGATTAGCGGTACTGGTAAAAGAATTCCTCTTGGCCTCATACACCTCCCTTTCCAATTTTGACATGCGCTTAATAAGGATACTACCTAAACCGGGTACAGAATCCACTACTGTGTCAGAACCCAATACCCTGTTTTCACCAACTGCAGATCCTTGGTTTTTCTTTGCTTCTTCTACTTCTTTTTCGAGCTTGGACACATGCTTCACCAAAAACTTGTCTAGACTTGGCACTGCTTGCATGTCCACCTCTTTCTTCCTCGTATCACATTCGTTAAACCTTGTACCCAGCTTGTACCTCTCATCTATACTTAACCTAGCAGCCTCCACCTCTGACAAGGCTGCATTTAAACCACGTGTGGCCACTATCTCAGCCAAAGAAGCAATCTCATCTTTTTTTAACCCCTTGAGCCTCACTAGCATTGTATCCACCATACCGGGTTCAAATTCCACCTCTGATAAGCTTGTACCCGTTTCATTGTCCTCTGGGTTCTGACTGATTTTCCAAAGAAGCTCCTTGGACTCCTTGACTGTGATCTGTAAAAGTGCCCTCTTTACTGCAGCTGCCACCTGTCGGTCAACCTCAAATGCTGTTTCGAATGAAGCAGTAATTTTATAAGTGGATTTGCTCCCCATCTGAGAAGAGGTGGTTTCAAATTCATGATGGATTGGTGTCTGGCCAGGTTGACGATTATTTGTAGGACCTGCTATTTTTCGGGTCGGTTCGGGCCGATCATACATCATCACACCCATTTCTCGGGCTGATTCAAAGGCCTTCATAGCCACTTTTGTGGCCTTTTCAAGCTCCATTTCAGCCTCAATGTTTTTTATTCTGTAGATAGAAAAAGAGAATTGATTGATGTGTATTGACAATATGTAATGGCAATTGGAGGTTTCTGGTATTGGAGCTTGAATAATATCATGTTTAGTTTCTGAAAGGTACCAATACTAATACCAACAAATAATTTGAGTGTAAACTGCTACGAGCACTGTTATTCATAATTAATAGGTAGGTTTAGGCAGCTGACAAGTGACAACCACGAGTCCTGAGATATTTCAGAAGCTAGGGTTCCTGAACCTGATCAGTAGCTGTACCAGTACTCGTGCTGACATGGTTCAAACTTCAAAGCACTTAAATAAGTGCTGGCATTAAATATTTTACATGGTTTTGGTATCAAACTGACAAGTACTAAAGAGTAGAAGGATACTCTCACCTGGCTGCTTTAAGGATGCGGCACCAAGAGGCCTCCACCATGGCCAATTTACGGGCCTCCATGGCATTTCTAGCTGCCTCTTGGGCTGCAATCTTTTCTCTCGTCATTCTTGAGTAGTGCAAATTTGAATTCTCAAGTGTCTCGTCAAGAGACAAATTCATGCCACCTGCCTCCTACACAAATTGTTCAGATATATATCAATTAAAAAGTAAAAGTTTTATTAGGTGCAGTAATTCCACTAAATGAAAACAAAATTTTCTTATCTACATGACAAATATCTCCTATACCTAAATGAATGGGAACAGGAAAGATACCACCATAGGTCCTCTTCTAATTTCTTCAAAAGTTACCCAAACTACTCCCTGTTTCCCCATTTAATTAGAAGGCAGTGAATGCTGTTTGGTCATCTTTAGAAGATCTGGGGAGAGGTGGTATTAGAGATGCTCTTGACATAATTTGAGGACATACAAGAAATTGCAGAAACAGAAGCTTTTAATTACTACGTGCTGTAACAAGCTAACTAAATTACAATTAAACAAAAGTTAATGTACTTAGCAGTAAAATAAATTGTAATAAAAGTGATCATACGACAACAAACATTACATTCAGTTACTATGCATAAAGACCAGACTGGTACATTTGTGGTGCATGCATGTCCATTGCAAGAACTATTATGTAAGCTATTTGTACCACCATAGTTATAAAGCTGCTTATTTCCAAACACACAAAAAATCCCTAATATTTATCCAGAACACAAGTACAAAAATTTAAAAGCAACTACATAAAGTAAATAAAATTGAAAAATTAGCAGATTAAGCGAGCAAAACCTGGAGATGCTTGATCTTCCTCTTTAGATATGAATCATTCTTTTTGGGAGGGAACCAGTAAACAGGTGATCCATTTCTTCTAGTGCGCTTCTTTATTTGTGAACTTTTGTACATTGGACTCATTCCCCATTTTGAGTTCTTATCTTTCAATTCGCTATTCTGAAAGGAAAAGTCACTTGTCACTCCAGATTTGATCATTTTTTGTTAGCATGAAGTGTAATAGTGAATTATAAAAAATAAAAAATGGCGTCTCTAGGGAAAGTTTGTCATTCCTAATTTTTGTTTGCTGAAACTTGATGCTGGGAATAAATTGTATTAGATCATCGGAATAATGAAGTTTGAAGTTTGAACACCTTTTCAATCTCTCTTCAAGGAAACCTAATTCAAGATCTTGAAAAAAAAAATTTGGGGGGGGGGGGGGGGGGGGGGGCAACTGGGCAAGTGAGAGATTTTATTCCTAAACCTAAATTTGTGTTAAACTCGAAGAATGAGGAAAATTCCAACCAGATTTGGAAATAGTGGGGGATAGAAGCTTAGATTGGCGAAACCCTAGGTCAGTGTTTTCCAAAATACTGCCGGAGGATGAGAAATTCGAATATGAACCCTCAAAATTGCGCAATTACATGACAAAATCTATCTTTGATTGACAAAATTTCCCTTTTACCGCTGGAAATCAAGAAAATTAATTAAAAAAACGCAATACCTTTCTCCCGCTTCCACTAGTTTTAACGGAGGCCCCAAGATCTGATGGGCTCTTCTCCTCGGAAATTGGAGAATCCATGAACACTAGTTTAGAATTCCTAATGCAAAAAATATATTAGAGACTAGAGAGAGAGAGAGAGATAGAGAGGGGAGAGGTATTCGTTAGAAATGGAGAGAGAGCAAACGAAGAATAAATTTGAAAAATGATAAATAGCCGTTACGATCGTAATATACGATACGCTACTCCCGGAGTCCAATCCTCTCCAATAACGGTCCGTTTGTGTTTAACTCAGTACCGTCCCAGGAGAATCTGGGCTAGTACACCCCACGCTTGTATGCCCGTCATTTTTATTTATGCCCACCATTAGATATAATTTATCAAATTTATTCATCAAAATTAGATTCTATCAAAACTATCAAAACTGGCTATTAAATAGCCAGTTCTTAATTTTTTAATTGTTTTTATTTTTTTTTGAAAAAAATAATAATTTTTTTATTAAAATTTTAGAAATTTTTGCTATGTTTTTCTGAAATTGGATAGAAAAATATATAATTTAGTTTATTAGAAGGACTGAAACAAATAACCTGGATCAATATTTTTCATATCGGATTTTTCACAGCTGTAAGAAAAATTAAAATATTTCTTTGTGTGTTATTGGAAAAAAATAAAAATACTTTGAATCTGAATTATTGATCTTAGTTCAAAAGTCACTTCTAGGTAAATACAGAAAATATTATGATATTTCTATTTTTGAAAAAATATTGCGCAACTTTGTAACTATTACTCAAATAGTGTTGAATCTGAGTCATTCGTTGTTTTAATTTGATATAATTCTCGCATCAAAAAGTGTGCATTGTGCATAAAAAATCAGGCATAATATATAAAATAATTTAAGAAAAATGTTGCCGCAACTTTATAATAATTACTCAAATAGTATTGAATCTGAGTCGTTCGTTGTTTTAATCTGATATAATTCTCGCATCAAAAAGTGTGCATTTTGCTTCAAAAATCGTGCATAACATATAAAATAATTTAAAAAAGTTGCCGCAACTTTGTAATCATTACTCAAACAGTGTTGAATCTGAGTCGTTCATTGTTTTAAATTGATATAATTCTCGCATGAAAAAGTGTGCA
The DNA here is from genome assembly GCA_964058825.1 of Carex arenaria. Lineage (NCBI taxonomy): Eukaryota > Viridiplantae > Streptophyta > Magnoliopsida > Poales > Cyperaceae > Carex > Carex arenaria. Next base: position 22,286 of record CAXKVW010001711.1, read on the forward strand.
TTCTGCATCAAAAATCGTGCATAATATATAAAATAATTAAAAAAAAGTTGCCGCAACTTTGTAATCATTACTCAAACAATGTTAAATCTGAGTCATTCGTTATTTTAATCTGATATAATTCTCGCATCAAAAAGTGTGCATTCTGCATCAAAAATCGTGCATAGTATATAAAATTCTGACACAGTTTCGAAAATTTGTTTTATTTTTTTGAAAATAGAAGAATTCAAATATTTTCTATATTTACTTAGAGATGACTTTTGAACAGGGACCAATAACTAAGATTCAAAGTATTTTTTTTCCAATAACACACAGAGATATTTGAATTTTTCTTACAGCCACGAAAAACCCGATCTGAAAAATATTGATCCGGTTTATTTGTTTCAGTCCTTCTAATAAAGTAAATTATATATTATTTTATCCAATTTCAAAGAAACATATCAAAAATTTCTAAAACTTTAATAAAATAAATAAATAAATTATAACTTTTTTAAATAAAAAAAAATTAAGGACCGGCGATTTAATAGGCGGTTCCTAATAAAAATTAGGAACCGGCTATTAAATAGCCGGTTTGGGTAGGAATGCAATTTTTTGGATTTGTTGGGCATAGTTGGCGAATTATATGTAATGGTGGGCATAAATAAATATCACGACTTGTATGCACGAGGCTCATTAATATTTGTGCGGATTTAAATCGGATGGTTCGAATCTAAACTTAAAATTTAAGTTAACTCAGAGGTTCTAATTACTGCGGCATGCGGGCAAGTGCGTATTATTATTTAATTATTAAGCACGTTAGGTGTTCTATCCGTCAAGGGTTATGATTGAAACATGAAATTTCATATTTAATCTCAGCTCTCCAATAACATAATATGTCTTCTTTTAATTAAATATATATTTTTTATGTGTATAAGTCTAAATTTGGCTAGAAATATACTCACTACATGTATTGCCACACAGACTGCACACCATATCTCCTTTTTTCCCTATCTCTGACTGGATATTTCTTTCTCGTAAATCCATCTCTCTGTGGCCGCCATGGCTAATGAATCTTCGATAGTTTCTCCTCCAGCAACTCCTCCGACAAATCGTATCGGTTGCATCGAGAATGAATCTGAGTAGCAGCTAGTGATCAAATTGAGTCGAATCACTCGAAGACAGAAGGAAAATTTAGTGGAAATTAAGAATACGAAAGAAAAGAACTTGGAAATGACACACGTCAAATTGGTTTGATTGATAATACTTTCATGAAGTTTGTTGCACAGATACTGTTGTTCTATGTAATTCTCTAATTACTATGTTTGACTAATTTGCAAAACATACAATGTTTGAATTTAACGATTTCATTTTATAAGTGAGTTTGCAAGTTCAAGAACAATATAATTGAAAGATTAAAGTTGAAAAACCAATGAAATTAACAAGACTTTACGAAGATAAAAGATATATAGATTTTCTAAATGACAAATAGATAAGTAAAGTAAATATGAGATTATTGATTCTTGTACCTATCCATTCAGTACATAAACAAACCGTTCGATACGGGATATATTGAAATGGTACTGAATATTTACTGATGTAGGGCGTACAGTACGGAAGAATTATTTTGTACAACTTCCATTCTGAATAGAATGCCCCGTATAAGTTAGAGGACCCCCTTTGGAGTTCCGTTCAGAATGATACTCATCCGTACTGTACGCTAATTGAAGAACACATAATTAGATAAAATACACTATCCGTTATGTACAGAATAAAATGTATTGAACATATAATGTAATATCCAACGGCCAAGCTTAAACTACAAGATTCAAGTTGAAGATATATCAAACTTGCAAAAATGAATATATATATTTTTTAAGCATTTTTACGAGCAAAACTATTATGTGCTATGTTCACCAAGAGTGTTTAGTGAGCATCACTCAAAAATCTAACATATTGACTTCAAACGATGAATTCAAACCGTTGAAACCGATTTATTTCACGAGTTGTGTGTGCATGTAAAACTTTGAAATTTTGAATTCATTTGATACAAAGTGAAGCAGTAAAATGATGAAAAACAAATGCATTGAAATAACTTTTATAACTTTATCTTTTTGACCGCTAAACTTTATACTAAATAATTTTCAAAATTTCAAAATTTTGTATTTTCACACATCACTTGTAAACGATCGATTTCAACAGTTTAGAGTCATTGTTTGAAATCAATCTAGTGGTAGAGTTTGAAATTAGGCAAATGCTTCTGTGAATACAAATAAATTTAGACCGTTAATTTGTTACTGATCGAACGGTCAGCTGATCTCTTTATCAGTGTATATTGTCCGTTACATTTAACGGAAAAAAATCGGAAGGGTAACACGGTAATTTACATTTCTCTTTTGAATTACTTTTCGCTTCTAACCTGGCCGGACGCCAATGGAGGAGGATTTACTAGAGAGGGAGAGGCGACAATGGAGGAAATATGGCAGCTCGACATGGAGGTTTTACTCCGGCGCTACTCCTCTCAACACTCGTTCTCCCCTTTCAAACCCTCCATTTCCCATTTTCTTTCTCTAGCGCCTACTCTCACAGTCTATCTCAAGTGAGGGCCCTCCGACCAGTCGTCTCCCCATTCGGCGGAGATGAAATCGACAGGGAGGAGGAACATTCCAAAGCGGCTCGGTTAGCGGATAGGAAGAGCTCACCTCTCCGCCGTCTCTCCTTCGCTGTCTGTCTCCTCTCTCCAAGTAAGTTCTTTCAATTGCGTATCTCCTCTGCAGTTCAATGTTTAGGGAAAGCTCCATCAAATGTTTGAATCCTGTTTCTGAGTTGCAGTAACAGCTATATTTCCAGAACCTTGATTGTTAAACCTCAATTTCTGAATACGTGCCATGATCAACTAATTGTTAAATATGTACACTGAGATGGGAAGCCATGGGTGGTGGTGTGATGTTTCATCACAACTTCTATCCAAGATTAGCTCAATCTAAGCTTTATCAAGAAGACACAATGTCGAAATTTTGTTAGAATTCATGAATTTTAGTTCTTCGTTAGATTGTGTAAACATAAAGGAAAAGAAATTGATGTCTCTACTGTTAGTTTGCCCAGTTATGATAATAATTATCTCCTTTAACCGGTTTCATAAATTATGTATACTTGAATATATGACTACAATTTACATAGCTAATATCCAATTAATTAGCTAAAATCCAATTAATTGAGGTATAATAAAAGCATCAAGGTCTAAATTAGATTAAGAGAATTCTCACTAATTTACCAGTTCTTAAGATTTAATTACTTTAGTCTAAATGGTATGTGTGATACCAGCAAAGTATATACACATGTCACAAAGTAACCTTGTTGATGTAATACCAGCTAGGTAAGGTGAGATTTGGGGGAAGATGAAAAAGCATTCTCCCGCTCAGAGCTTCTCCCACCTAATCCCTCCTAAATTCATGATTCTACTCTAATCGGGCAATCCTCAGCTTCTCCACCTAATCCCTCCTTCTAATTTCACGATTCTACTCTAATCAGACAACCCTCACTAGACCTAGCAACAAGTGGGAGAAGAAGGGCAGCCGCAACCTCACAATTCTTACATCAATTTTTGTGTGTTTGCATTGTTTCTGACCAATATGATCTTGTTTTTGAAGTCAGTCGCGATGAAGGGAACGCGGGCTGAGAAGGGAAAGAAAGCTGATGCCAAGTGAGTTGAATTTTCTTACTGCTTGAATTGTTTTGTTTCATATGGATTTGAGATCGGATCTTATAGTGTTTGAACTGATTTTGGTGTCACGATATGATCTTGGTGTCAATGCTTTCTACTTTTTTGTCTTATTTTGTTTGGTAAAATTGATGATGGCTTGATGGTGAATTGTTTCGCTAAGGATTTAGTATGGTTTATGTATTTGCTATTAATAGGTTCTAGTTGTATGACATGATGATGAGGCTGCATTGCTACAGCAAAGCTCTTGCCATGTCAGTGGATGATGTACAGCCTGTGTCAGACATTACCACCACTGATCCAGATTTGGCTCTAGGTTAGTTTATATGTCCACAAGTGGTTGTTTTGTTTGTCAGACACTGATTTCACACTATTGATAATTGATTGGTAAAGTAAAATTAAAAATAGCAAACTGGCACCAGTTGGAGGTTTCAAGGGTAGCTGGTAACAGTTGAGCAGAATTTGAAAATCCCAATGGCCTTTTATGAACCATTGGGATTAAGTGCTAGTAAGGTCATTTTTTGCTAATTGCTTGATTTTTTTTAGGGGTTATCTTTTAAAATATGATATGAACCATATTAATAATGACACATTCGTCGCACATCAATTTTTTGGCAGTAGATGTGGAGTCCATGTCTTGGTACTTACATTGGATCCAACTATTTTTTAGGTCTTTTTGCTGGAATATTCTTTGCGAAGGCGAAAATGTCGTAATTTTGTAATCCTTGTGTGTGATATCTTGTATTATATTAGGCATATTGTGCACACACATCAAAGACACATAACATCATGAATATTAGGTTGTTCCAGTATAACTGAATTGGAACAGAAATGTTTTGGCTAACGATCTTGTAGCCAAAGGGGCAGCCACAACGAGAGAGCATGACGGGGCAACCACAACAAGAGAGCACTGAGGATGCTCTTTTTCGATATGGCTTATCCAAATTCTTTTTCTCTCGAAAACCAGATTTGCTGTAGCAAAACCGCCGAAATGTAATGGTGTCATTCTTTGGGTCTTTTTTAATTATGCTCTTCCTTATACTAAACTCCTTTTTTTGGCATAATCGTTGTAAAACTCGTAAGCTTCTTCTTGGCTTGAAAATGTCATAATAACAATCATTTCATACTCTCTCAATGATGCAACGCCGACTTCGTTAGCCTACAAAAATTGGTGGAATAAAACCATAATAAGTAGAAATAGTTTTCAACATCTCGTGGATCTTTCAATGTATGGTATTATCCCCTTCATAAATAAGCTAGGGCATATTCAAATTTAAACTATATTGTTTGGGTTTTTATATTGTTAGGTACCAAGATTAAAGCTTAAACTCTCAAGATTGCAAAATTGCACTTGTGGTCCATGATAAGTTATACAAAATATCAATTTATAAAACAAGTACGAGATTGCAACATCATTGATCGCTACAACCATTAATAGATGGAAGGTAAGTGCATTTATGATATATTAGTGTTTTTCTACCAAGCAAGCTGGAAGAGTAAGATATGAAAATTCAGTCGAAAACAAACCATGAGATCTAGTTCAGCAGTAGACTACCGAGACGAAGGGTGCATCGGCTATCGGCTCTCTATAAACACTGTCATAATAAGAGACAAAGAGAAAATCTTAACAAAAAATTAACAACACACTAGAAAATAAGACATCATATGTGTCTAATTGAACTTGAAATTAAGCACTGAAATTATTTAGGATTTTCATGCGTTGGAATTTATCTTAAGTTATGAATTACTCTGATTAAACTAGCAATAGTGTTGTTTAATCCTTGATTTCTGGTAGGTACTTAAAAATTCAGCTGAATTCTCTAACTATCTAGTATTGCTAAATTTGGTAACTACTTAACGAAGTTTGGAAATGACATTATATCAAGGTCGAAGCTGCACAATGAAAACATTCTAAATTAACAGTGAAATCCAGCACTAAAAAATAGAACCACCTGCTAAAATTTGCTTGGTTTTTCAAGATAGCTACTAGCAACATCATTTTCCCGTAAAAAATAAGAGCATTAATGAAGATCACAATTGTATGTATAATATACATCTAAGAGTTCTTCCTTCTTTTCTTTTTCACTGATATGACAACCCTAATTGATTAAATCAACTAAATTGGAAATTAGACTTAGAAGGAAGTAAAATAAACCCTATTTTACTGAGATGGCAACCCTAAACCCTAATACCCTACAAAAAATATATATTAAAGGCAACTGAGAGAGTACCTGTACCTGAGGAGGAGATGGTGTGACAGAGACGTTGTTCTGCACAAGGGCGATGAGAGGGCTTGGAACAACAGAGGGTCTAGAGCTGAGAGAGAGAGAGAAGAGGGAGGGAGAGAAGCTTGGCGATTTAGGGTTCAGTCAGAGGAGAGTGATGAGATGTGGCGTTCAAGTGTATCAAGGATGTGAGATTGTCGTTATAATACATGAGCCTGAAACTAATGACATGTCTCTGACTTGCCAGCACGAGATTCATTAGAAAATTTAAACATTCATTTAGAATAATTCTTGCTGTCTTAGGATTGTCTATAAAAGGCTAAGTGATGTACTGAGAATGTTTATGCAATAGAAATTCAATTTGTGTGCTTACACCTTCACTTTTTCACTTTCGCCATTAATTATTCTTTTCACCAAATTCGCTCTATTCTTCAATTCTGCTCTCAATTAACAACTAGCCCAGATCAATTAGGAAGTGAAGTGCTCCAATTTCAATCGAAAAAAATTCTATAACTTACCTTCTTGCTCGTTGTTGAACGCATATATCAGTATGAATCTCAAGCATCGACGCTAACCGGCATAATTTCTTTTCTATGCCCAAGAAAGAAGGAGAGGTGGGTCTCACGCGGGACCTACTTTGGCCTCCCTCTGATGAGAGGGGTATTCTGTGTGTGAGAAAGAGAAACAGGCGAGACGGATACAGAGCGAATAGAGAGAATGAGGGAGAAGGGGGCAAACTGACGAGAGGGAGAGAAACGGAGCAAATGGTTGGGACTTGGGAAGGTAGAAAGCCTAACAGAGAGACTAACACAAAATATTATTACCAAAATTGCCCTTTTAAAAATCAACGGTTGTAATCGATTCAGAAAAAACTTTTGTTGAATAGTTGATATCCACAGAAGCATTACTCTTGAAATATGCTCACCAAACCCTCTTGATGAGCACAGCTTCTCCTTTAACCCCCATTTACCTTCTCAAATTAATAATTAAGAGCAAGGTTAAATATAATAATAGTGTTTGACTAAGGCCTTAGCTGGGGGATTTGTTAATATACATCAACAAAAATCTTTGTAAGGTAAATCAGTAAATTGTGATACATATTAGTTACATAAATACTTGCATTATTTTAGTTACATATATTAGTTATACAACGTTAGAAACTTAAAAAGGACCGTTACTTTCCTCTGTTTCTTTTTAAGGTTCACCATGACTCTAAATGAGTCTGGCTAGTATGATATCAGAATCATTTCAGCCTATATAACACCAATTTCAAAATCTATTGAATATAATTCAAACGGTGAATTCAAAATGTTCAAATCGTTTTACTTTATTAGTTGTGCGTTTACATACAAAATTTGTAATTTTTCGAATTTATTTAGTATCAAGTCAAGTGGTCAAATGTGTAGATTTTTTAAGTTAATTTTAATGCATTCATTTTTCAACATTTTTTACCGCTTGATTTGATACCAAAATAACTATAAAATATAAAATTTTTGTATGTAAATACATAATTAATAAAATAAATCGGTTTGAACGGTTTGAATTAGTCATTTAAAATCAATCTAATTAATTTTGAAATTAGTGTCATATAACACCGATGTCATACTAGCCGAACTCATAAATATATGTCTCCATTTTTTTTTTAATTTCCTCCTTTGAACTTTTATTGGAGTATACCCTGAGGACTTGGATGATAATCAACTTAATTGTAGTTGTCATATTGTAATAGCATTTAAAAAAAGAAAAGTATTATAACAGTAAATCTTGATTAACACGATTCAATAATTCACATTGCCTCAGGATACGAGTGTACGTTGTTAGGACCATTAAAGAGAGATCTAAAAATAAACACTAATGCTATTGGTTAAGTAGTAAATGTTTATACAAGTCAAAGCAAGTCGTGGTGGTTGAACAGTATGAAGTATATATATATCTCAAGAAATTATAAATAGGAAGGAAAATTAAACAAGTCAATGGGATCCTCTGGAACAAAGAAATAGGGAGCAATGTGCTGTTAAACATATTAACGATTTGACAGATTTTTGATAAAACACTACTTAATGGGATGCATTTTCTGGATATGAAATTATTACTCTAATTAATTAAAAAAAAGGCTATATGTACGATACTCTGTCTAGTATGATTAATTAAGATGTTTCTCTTTATAGGAAATATCACAAAACCAAAATTCAATGTATTTACTAAAATTGATTTGAAATCTTTAATCATCATGTCATGTTAAAAAGGCTACCAATATAACGTGAACCATAAATTAGTACAAACTAATGGGGATTGGCGACCAATCAACCCGATTCGAATTAATACATCTTCATATTTAGCTAGAAACGAGATGCATTTTTTAGTTTGCTTGATGTGTTCTGTTTTTTCGGCCTTCATATTATCTACGATGTAGATTACTACCAAAAGAGTAGCTCATGAAGTACCACATGATTAATTAAATTTCTAAAAAAACAAGTTCTCACCCAAAATAAAGGTACACCATATAGAGGCAAAATCTCTACTGGAACAGGAAAACAAGGACCATAAACAAATCCAACTAGCAACAACCATCTCAAGAAATAACTTTAGTCTCTCATCTCTCTGCAAAATATCTCAAAAAAACCTAAGGTTGCAGTAATACATATTATTTTTTTCAGTAGAAAAATCCAAGAACTTTGCCACCAGCATTCTTTCTCCTGGCCTCCTCGTGGTCCATGATACCGGCAGATGTGGTGAGCACAATGTACCCAAACTGCATTAGAATTAAAAAAAATTGAGAATTTACGAAATAAAAAACAAACTTGTGTAATGGTAAATTTGCACCATTAATCGTAACAGGCAATATTGCTTGTACAAGTTGTACTGCAGGACAATGCTGGAAACAAAAGGAAAGTTCATTGTAAAGATTGAAATTCTTTCTATAATGATTGGAGTTTCATCAGCAGAGGAGGGATAAGTTCCATAAAATTAAAAAACCACAGCGAATATATAGTTTTAGAAACCATCATTAAATATTTTTACAGATGTATTTACAAAAACACTCCAACTCCTGTGAAACGAGAAAGTATATACCATGTGCACCTCTCAACCAATCATTTCAAAACAATATCCTTCGTTCACTTTTATGTAGAATGATAAGCAGTAGAGATTGAGGGATAGAATTAGCATTTTTTCTGGAGTATGCAAGATATTTCCTATGCTTTAGTAGGCAGATAACAATATTTCCGTATATTTAGAATACATACTAGAGGTTTTGTACCGCCGCACATGAGATATTCCTCCAAAAAGCCATAAATAATTACAAATGCGAACCTGTCTAGAAGGAAGAAGCCTGGCAGTCCATGACTCAATATCCTTCACAGCGACATCAAAGCGAGGACTGATAACACCACACTTGTTCAGCCTCCCATTCAACTCCACCACAATCTTACCAGCTCTGTGGTCATCAACGTACTCGAACTCACCAATGTAACCTGCATTTTATGTTATTCAGATGAGATATGAAATATATAAACAAATGGGGCTTATAAGCAACATAGAGCTGCAAGGTAATAAATTGAAAAGACAAGGGCAGAGATTCAATTTGAAGACTAATGTCCTTTGAATTGTCAATAAGGTTTCAGCACATTCAGACAAGGAAAGGCAAGAGAAAGACTGGTTAAATATAGTACGACGATCGTAATATCAAACACTGCACTGATGCCAAAAAAAGGCTAAACAACCAGAACCATGCAAAGAAACTTCACAGGTTAAATGCAACTGCAAATTAGCTATCTTTCTTACTATACTTGCATAGAATCTCCGACCACAATGGCACATCCTATTTTCACAATCCTAAACACCGCATAAAGAACTAAAAAATATGGTTTAATGCAACAAGAGGGATGAAAGTACAAAATTACCATGCTTTTGCATAACAATAAGAAACTTGATGATGACTTTGGAAGAGGGGCGAATCATAACCTGGCGCTTGCCTCTCTTCTCAGCATTGTACATGCTCTTCAGTGCATCATTCAACACACTAACCCTCACCATTTTTACTTACCTACAAATAACACAACCAGCATTTTTATAGAATGCAAACCACCCAAGGCAGTTTTGGTTTTAATTGAAATTTTAAATTGGTAAATATGATGTTTGATATACTGGTAAATGAAAGATCAAATACAACTCAGCCAACCAAAGCAAAATTTAAATCAGGTTTAATTGTATTATAATGATCAATCAAACAATTCCAATTAATGAAGTCTGGTATTCAGGCTGCCTTAAACAAATCTCTACACAAATGGTAATATTGGTACCCTACAATCAATATAAAGCATATCATTGGGGTGCTTCGTTCCCTAAAACAGATCCCCTTTCAACGATGCATCCAAATCAAACACAAACGAAAAAAAAAAAACTAATAAACGCAGAAACTAGGAGAGCCCTAGCTCAGATGATGAAGAAATCCGCTACGAGAGCATTGAAAACTCACAACTTAGAGACACAGTAGAAGTTTTGCTTTGTTTTTGTTCGTGACAATTAAATCGGCTCACAACATTAGTTAGGAATCAGAAAGCAATGAGAGTCTAACCTTCGAGCAGGTGCGCAGATCGGCGGCTAGGGTTAGGGTTTTTGCGACAAGAAGCTTTGAAAGGTTCAGAAATCTCTTATTTATAATAAAAATTGAGGCGGCCCAGCCGCGTAGGGTTAAGGAAAAAAATCGCAAAATTTAGGTTTTGTTTTGGTTTATTTAAATGACTAGCCCAAAAAAAAAAGAGAATCGTTGCCAGGCCCAAAAGGTTAAATGGGGGAATTTCACGTATCCTCCTCAAAAACTTCAAAATTACGTATTTCTTACTCTAAATTTTGAAATTACATATTTCTCCTTCTAAACTTTAATAATTCACATATTTACTCATTTTTATTGTCTTTTGTAATAAAACTCATTCTAAATTTATAAAATATTCATTTTACTCTTTATTAAAAGTATAAAACGCCTCATCGAACTCAAATTTGAATCTGAAGGATTCCTCTACAGTCTAATCCACACGCATCGCAATAAAATTTGTGCGTATTCTCTTCAAGATTCATGCTGATCTAGTATGCACGGATTTTAAAGCAATTTTATCCGCATGCATCGTATTAAGATTTGTGCACATTGCTTTAATATTTGTGCGTGTTCACTTCAAGATTCGTGCTATCCTAGGACACACGGATCTTAAAGCAATTCGGGCAGTAGAGGTACCTTTCAGATTCAAATTGGAGTGAGATAGATGTTTTTTGCTTTTTAATAAAAGGGTAAAATGGGTATTTTATGGATTTAAAATGTGTTTTAATATAAAATACAATCAAATGGGTATATGTGTGAGTTTTTGAAGTTTAGAGGGGGAAATACGTAATTTCAAAATTTAGAGGGAGAAATATGTAATTTTGAAGTTTTTGAGAGGTATATGTGAAATTGCCCCAAAAAATATTTATAGGTCCATTTTGCATATATCCCAATAATTCAAAGCTTTTTAATTACCTTGTATTCTATGTATTGCAATGAAGTATATATGACGAGGAAGGCTATGGTAATATGAATATTACACATTGATCATGTGTTATTTTGTTTCATACTTCTATTTTTAATTTTCAAATAATGGTTATGAAGTGTCAAGCATGATTTTCATGTGAAAATGTATCTGAGATCAAATTATTCATTTTTTTATAATAGTTTTACAATTTTTTAAATTGATAGAAAATTATTACTTCCCAATGGTTTAGAATTTTTAGATCCTGTGATTTTCTATTCAGAGATGGGTCCATATTGGTTCAAAGGAGAGCAACTACCTACTTCTGAATTTTGAAAGTTAGTAAAAAACAAAATAGGTCCAGTTCTCATTTGTCTTTCTGAAAATTAATTTGCTCATCTCTGATCCAATCAGCCCAAACTTAGCTTCCAACACATTTTAAATAAAATCGGGTGTCAAGCTCAAATATCTGTTATTTTGTCGCTAGACTCTAGCACACAAAATCAATATTAAAACGGGCTAAGCCCTGTTGGAAAATCCACACACAAAAAATCAATTAATCTCTTTGTTTGATTTCGTCGATGCTTCTTTCCAAAATAAAAGTTGTGAAAGCTGCTGGTTCTGACTCGCACTTTGAAATCCCTCTCAAATAAAAAAAGTAGAAATTTGAATCTCTGAAGACTGAAGCAGTTTAATCTCGTCTTTCTCTTTTCTTCTCCAAATCGAATCTCAGTCTCATCCGATTGGAGCATTCGGTAACTTTCAATTTTATTTGTACTTGTTTGATTTTCTCTTGTCAATTAGTAGAACAAGGATTACTAATGGTAAATAAGAATAAATTTAGTATTCAATTAGCTAATAGATTTGAATGCGATTTCTGTCTCTCCTTAGTAGAAATCCTACAGCCCTACCTATTCAAAAAAAATAGTAAAATAATTCTAAAATAATGTAAAATTCAATCTCTAAATAGATTTTCATATGGAGATCATATTATCAGCTCAGATTATCTGCTTCAAATTTAAAAATAAGAATATAGATTCATGACACACGGGTCATCCATAATATACATATTCCCGTAACTTCACTAATTTTGACATCTTTTTACTGCGTAGGAGTATGTAGAATGCTACGTCAGTATCCGAATGGTCTGCAAAATACACATCCGAAAAATAAAGTTCAGCTTTCTTATTCTCATTTGCTCCATAGGAAACTTGTCCGAAATTTTTTTTTGTGACACCCTAAAAAATTGTAATTAAATAAACGATATCTAGCGTTGTTTATCTCAAAAAATACCACTCCGCAAATTGAATTCGCGCACCAATCAATATAGATTCCCGAGGTGGATTGGCGCACCAAAGGGTGTGCGAATTGATGTGGCCCACCGGATGCGTGGATTGAATTGGCGAATCCCCTGGTTCGCAGAACCATTTGGTGCACCCAGAAACAAACAAAAAACATACTTTGTGAAAAGTGTACAACTATTGGTGCGCACGGAAATTGAAACATACTTGCATGGATTTTTAATGTACTTAGCATGGATCTTGATGCAATCGAATAGTCCTTACACGTGCTGAAATTAATTGAGAAAGAGTGGGAGGGAATGAGACAGCAAATCACTGTTGCTTTTTGTTTCTTTTTTCCTGCTGTCGGACATGTGTTGAAATTAATATTGGTGCGCCAAATGGTTCTGCGAACCGGGAATTCGCCAATTCAATCCGCACACCCGATGCGCCACATCAATTCGCGCATCCATTGGTGCGCCAATCCACCTCACGGATCCAGATTGGTTGGTGCGCGAATTCAATTCGCGGGAGTGGTAATTTTTGAGAAATATAGCGCCGAGTGTCGTTTATTTAATTACGATTTTTGAGGGTGTCACAAAAAAAATTTCGGGAAACTTGCACATACTAACATATACTGTGAACACCACATACAATACGGATGTTGCATAATTATATTTCAAATATTATAAATTTTTATATGAATGTGTCACCCATATAAAAATAAAATCAATTGAATTCATAGTTTAGATTTACGAGTTGAGTAAATAATGAATCTAAAAATTTGTGTACGTAAGACTCGAATTTGATTTATTGGACCATTTGTATTCAATGACTCGAATCCGTTGTTTAGAACTTGGATCAATTGTGTATCCCCGAAAATATACCTAGCTAACAATTAATCAATTTATTAGTAAATTTCCAAATAAATTGTGATGGTACAGTAAACATTTTCTACCATCACAAGTGAACAAAACAATATGAGCTAACAAACGAAACTGCTTTTTGGAAACCCACTTTTTTGTGACTAGCTAAACTAATTAACAAGCAGAGCATCATACTAACTTAGTGTGTTATTTTCAATATAAAATCTCAAATGCGTCAAGCACTTTGATAGATTCGAAGACAATACTTTGTTTTTTTCACAATGATTTACAAATATATTTATTTGATAAACTATTGAAGAAAACTAAAATATTTTTTTAAAATGATAATTTACAATTTATGTTCTTGTCACACCCCGAAACATGGGGCTCTACACTTACACCGTGAATACACAGTTTCCTATGTACCCACAAGGCAGTTACATAGATATAATTTCAAACTAGCATTTCATTTTTGCTATAACTACCATTTAAGTAAATCTAGTGCAATATGTTTATAATAACACAATTCCAAACAAATATTTTATCATGGATTTATTAACAACACCTACATATTTTTGCCATAAATACCATTACAGGAACATAAGTAGAAACTGTTTATAATATACATTCAGACAAAATAAACAAACATTATTTCACATTTTTACATAAGAAAAATATTTGGTTGAAAAAGATGTACACCAAAACAATATATAAGGTTTCAACTAGTAAAGAAAAGTTGTCACGATAACATGACATATTCTATACCTACACGGCTTACACCTCACTTGTCGCGTCCGAATCCTTATTCTCGTTTTTTCTGAAATAAAAACCAACAAGGGGGAAGAAGGGTGAGAAACTTGTCGACTGTTTCTCAGTGCGGAATTTAATTCGAGCTACTAAATTGTAAGAAATCCACTACCAAAACTAAATAATCGCAATATTACAATATCAAGTTAATGGAACTTTGGAAGGCCAAATATTATGCAATTTTCAAGGGTAATTATGTGAATTTGGATTTACAAGGGTATACATGAAATTGCGTTGGTCATGCACTTTCAAATTATATTTTTCAATTAGGCATCACGTTGTTTTAGTATATTTTACTGCTACCTTTTTTGTGCAAATTTGATTCTGTATGAAATAGTTTTTTTTCTATGCATCTCTCTGTGGCTATTATATATTATGATTTGTGCTTGTTTTTAATTGAGCAGGTGTGTAACAACAATGTGAGAGGTTATGCAAGCATTAATTTGATGAACTGTACAATAAATTAATTCAAACTATGCTTCAGGTAATATATGTGAATTATTCTACAATAAATGTTAGATCCTGGACAGCTTTCTTATATTAGAATTTTTAAACACATGTGATTTGCAATTCATTCAGAATTATCTTTTCAAAATAGGTTGCACATTTTCTTTGGAAGTCACAACTTTGAATTTCAGTGACAATCGGACATATGATATAGGATTGGGGAATTTAAATTAATTTTCTGTGCCAAGCATCAACAGATTTTAGTGGCTCTTATAGGATACTTGTCCTTTGTTTTGATTTTTTTATTATTTAATTTTCAGTTAAGCTGTCCTTATGACTATCAAGAAATAGCAAACATTTTTTATTGCTTAACTTGATTGTAGCTGAAGCAGTAAATCGAAACTTTAGAACTATATATCTTAAGGATGGTTGTCTAATCTAATGGATAATCAGGATGCTGACATAATTGTAAAGTTTTAATTTGAGAAGACATTTAAATAATGCATGCGTCAGAAAAAAAAAACTATATAATGTAATGGATGTGTCCTCAGTTGTTGTGAACAACTATTTTTTTTATCGATACCAGTTAGTGTTAAAATAATCCTTAGTTGTTATATGTTTATGTTACGATGCTTAGCAAAATGAGATTTTTCTTTAATTTATTTAGCATTATATTTGCCTACATATTTGACAGCAAATTAACATCTAAAAAGAAGACGAAATATTACTTATTGCATGTTTGTACCTCTAGGCTCTAGTTTATATTTACTTCTTTTTTCTTAATTTATGTATCAGGTTATTCAGGTGGTATCTTTCTTGAGGCTTAACCGAATTTTTTTTAAACTTTATTTAGTACCAGTTTTGTAATACTCATTGTAGCAAAATATAATACAATCTAATATTGTACTGACAACCTAGCTATATAATCTGAGCAATATTTCTTATCCAACTAATTAAATTCCAATCATTTATATTTTTATTTGATTTAATAGAAGTTAATTAAAATTAACTAGGCTAATAAATATTGGTTACAGATAACATGAGTTTGAAAGAATATTTTTTATTTAATTTATATTTTTTTTCACTTGATTTTTATTTTGTGCAATGTTGGACATATCATAAAAATTGAATCTATGTTAAAATTATCCTAAACTAATTAAGAAAATGTGAACATATCACATTTTTTCGGTGAAATTTAATTAGATCTTTTATTCTGCTCCTTGCAGCCTGAAATTAGCTGTATCATACCCGCAATTCCACCCCCCCCCCCAACCCCAACAATCACAAACACACACACACAAAAGGAAAAAAGAAAATAATACACAAAAAAGTATTTGCTTACTTGTTGACAACATTTAATCATCTGATAACAAAAATAATGTTTGAAAATGATGCATGTGCATATATAGCAAAACTAATTATGCCATTAATTAGTTGATGTCCAAAATTCAGACTGAAGCTTGTCAACAGTGTCTTTGTCGAGCTTAAACGCCTTAGCAAGAGCATCATCTGAAATAGGAGGGTTTGAACCAAAAACAGCCTTTGCCACGGGAATTACACCGGGATTTTGGCTACTCAGTCCCGCAAATGCAACAACTGGAACTCGACCAATGTTATATTGGAAGTGTACGAGTCCAATAGGAAAAACAAACACATCACCTTTGTTTAGCACCTTAGCAATGAGCTTGAAATTAGGAGCTGATGTCACAAATCCAACATAAAGGGTACCCTGCAAAACGGTAATCACTTCGGTTGCTCTGGGGTGGATATGTGGTGGGACAAGGCCACCGTTAGGTGCCAAGTCAAGACGAGCAAGTGAGATGCCGAGTGTGTTGAGTCCAACAAGCTTATGAACATCGACTAGAGTCACATTTGACCCGAGATCTAGACTAATGTAGCCAGGTTTGTCAAGACCAGAGAAGAGAAAGTCTTCTGGATTCACATCATCTGAATTTTTGCAAGCAAAACCATTCACAAGCACTGCATGCTCGCAAAGATAAATAAATAAATAATCAAATTGATGTGTATTATTGGTGACATGTTATTTAGATAGTGTTTATAATATTTCAATCCTATTTTGCTGATATAAATATTAATCAATGATTTGCCAAAGCTCCTTTATGTTGAAAGACCAACGTGGCGATTTAAAAGTTGAAGCAATCAATGGAGTAAATCATCTAGTCTAAATGTATACTACAAAGAAGAATGTGTGTTAAATGAAATGTGTACCTTGAGAGTGCTTGTCAGCAACACAAAAGTCCTGGAGAGGACTAGGGTCGAATGCGATTGCATGGCAAAAGAGATAGGCAAAGAAAACACATAGAAAAATTGAATAGGAGGAAGCCATATTTCTCTTATTGTGAGTTAATTGTATGTAATGGCACAATCAATTGTTGTAGTAATCGATTAATGTGTATGGATATTTTTATATGACAGTGATTTGGTTGAGAAGTTCTCTATTTGTTGGGAACAAAAAACAACTTTAGGCGTTAGATACCACATTTGAAAGGTTGTTATGAAAAAGCAAGGCAAAAAAAAATCATATATTCATATTTTCGGTAAATAATTGGTGACCTGTTAAAGGAGATAATGAGTTTATCTGGTACTTCTTTTGTTCAAAATTACTAATTATGGATAATTGTTGTTGCCATCAAGGCATCAACTTATTGTTGTTCACAAAAGTTGATTTAATTGTTATTTTGGTGACACAGTTGCTAGCTAGTGTTGTCATTGGTGCTATTGTTATTTCTGCTATTGACCTATTGTTATATAATTGTTTTCGTTATTCATGTACAAACAATTGTTCAAATTAGACTTCAACCTTCGTAAAAACTTTAGTTGGAAAAGTATGTATACAAGATCATGGGGACTATTATTATTGTACTAATGAGGTTTCAGTAAATTCAATCTGTAGTAAAGAATAAAAATGGTTTCAGTAAAGATAATATAAACTATAAATAATGATCGTAGCAGATCCTCTGTTGCACTGTGCATGTAGCATTCCTCTGCTTACGATAGGGAGGAGATCAAATTTTATAATTTTTTTGAAATTTTTTTACTATTTTTAAGATGAGTAAAAAATCACTGTTTTTAGATGGTCCAATTTTTTTCAAAAAAAAAGTGATTTTGTATCTATCTTAAAAAAATAATAAACAATTTCCAAACAACATATATAAATTTTGATCTTCAAGTATATTTTAATGTAGATTTCATGTTGAGCTATTCGGATCGTTTGTTTGGACTTGTAATCAGAGATAATAATGTAAGATATGATTGGAACATGAAAACATCGGGACATTTGAGCTCTCCTCTATTTCAAATATGATTGCATTAATTTTGGTCTGACTATTAGTATTCTACACGATCAGATATCTCAGAGGATATTAACTCGATCCGTGGACATGGACGGCGGCACCTTCAGCTTCTGGATGCACACAATGGCGTGAGTTGTCGGACTATGTTCAAATTTTAAATTGTTCTAAAATGAAAAGTATTTCTTGATAGTTTTACCATTTTCGTTTGTTTTTTATAATCTCTATTTGATAACTTTTGCAATATTCTAATTTAAAATAAATAAAAATTAGATACATTTTGACATTAAAATGTTTATTTAGCAATTTTTTTACAATCCAAATTCTTAATTGTTTATATCTAAATGATGGAGAACACATCTTTAGTATTTTATTGTCACGATTTTGCAAATATAATTACACTATTAAAAAAAATACTATAAAATATAATGCATATGACGTAAAGGTTACAAGTCTAGTCAAATTTGCTTTGGACAATATATTACCGTTACTGCACTATTCAGTGCAAATGTGCCCTTAATAAATTATTTCAGTTAATCATCCTTATTCAATAAATATTCAATTGATGTAAGAATATATTAAGAGCGCATGTTACACAACTAAATTTTGCAAATTCAACATAAAACGCCGCACCACGTATAATATAATTTAGTACACATTTGACATCCACTACCAAAACTAAATAATCGCAATACTACAATATCAAGTTAATGGAACTTTGGAAGGCCAAATATTATGCAATTTTCAAGGGTAATTATGTGAATTTGGATTTACAAGGGTATACATGAAATTGCGTTGGTCATGCACTTTCAGATTATATTTTTCAATTAGGCATCACGTTGTTTTAGTATATTTTACTGCTACCTTTTTTTGTTCAAATTTGATTCTGTATGAAATAGTTTTTTCTATGCATCTCTCTGTGGTTATTATACATTTAAGTTAAAAAATATTATGATTTGTGCTTGTTTTTAATTGAGCAGGTGTGTAACAACAATGTGAGAGGTTATGCGCACATTAATTTGATGAACTGTACAATAAATTAATTCAAACTATGCTTCAGGTAATATATGTGAATTATTCTACAATAAATGTTCTTAGATCCTGGACAGCTTTCTTATATTAGAATTTTTAAACACATGTGATTTGCAATTCATTCAGGATCATATTTTCAAAGAGGAGGGTTCAAATCAATGTTGCAAAATGTGGTCCATGCGGCCGCATATGCGTATGCAGTCCGATTCCGCATAAAAATTTTCATGCGGTCTCAAATATGGGGTTTTGCATATGCGGCCGCATATTGGGCCGCATATTTCCGCATATTGGTCTGCATATGTGCGATTGAGCCGTATATGTCCGCATATTGGTCCGCATATGTGCGAATTTATTGTTTGAATGACTTTAATGGGGATATATTGCATGTTTTGAATGGAAATAAATTAATATATAATTTAAAATCCGCATATATGAGTCCGCATGAAATTCTGCATATGCGGTCGCATACCGCATATGCAGTATGCAGTGGCCTTCCTCATGCATGAACAAAACCGCATTTTACAACATTGGTTCAAATGCACCCAAATTTCTATGCTCCCATTTGCTCCCAATCCTTTATCTCATTTATCTTCATTTTCAAAGTCCGAATAGTCGATCCGAACCATTCAACATGATTATCATGATAAAATATGCCTGGAGACTAAATTTTATATTTTTTGGAATTTTTTTACTATTTTTTAAGATAGATACAAAATCATTATTTTAAGGAGATTCTGGATCATCCGATAAAGTGATTTTGTACCTATCTTAAAAAATAGTAAAAAAATTCCAAAAAATATAAAATTTGGTCTCCAAGCATATTTTATTATGATTGTCACGTTGAACGGTTCGGATCGACTATTCGGACTTTGAAAATGAAGATAAAAGATTGGGTACAAATAGGAGCATGAAATTTTGGGTTCATTGGAACCCTCCTCATTTTCAAAATAGGTTGCACATTTTCTTTGGATATCACAACTTTGAATTTCAGTGACAATCGGACATATGATATAGGATTGGGGAATTTAAATTAATTTTCTGTGCCAAGCATCAACAGGTTTTAGTGGCTCTTATAGGATACTTGTCCTTTGTTTTGATTTTATTATTATTTAATTTTCGGTTAAGCTGTCCTTATGACTATCAAGAAATTAGCAAACAATTTTTATTGCTTAACTTGATTGCAGCTGAAGCAGCAAATCCAAACTTTAGAGCTATATATCTTAAGGATGTTTGTCTAATCTAATGGATAATCAAGATGCTGACATAATTGTAAAGTTTTAATTTGAGAAGACATTTAAATAATGCATACGTCATTGTAGGGCGCAGAAAGTTGCATGGCTAGGTTAGCTAGCGATGCGGTTTGTATTTGTGGGGGAATGCTCCTGCATGGGTTCAGTGCTCCAGTCTCTCAAACGGACATGAGCAGGGCACCGAACTCGGGGCATTGCTGGATTTCTTTCTGCATACCTTCCGGTTCACCCTTAGCCAGACCTACGTTCATGATCAGTCAGCCAGAGTTTTATTATTTGATTGTGGAGACATTTAACTCCCGACGGGCGCAAGCCCCCGCCGTTAATTACATCAAAAAGACTTGTCAAGTCTAACTGAACACCTCGTTCATCCAGGATTTGTGCCTATTTGGTTTGAACTGAGTAATGGGGCTAAAAGGGCTCATGTATTGTTATTTTAAACATGCATTTAGGGGTTCTCGATTGCTTTAGACGTAATTATGTACATGTGTGATATATGTGCATTTGTTTTGAGAAAAATTATAATGCTTATGCAGAGAATGAGACATTTCAATTATTTTAAACATCATGAGAAATTTACATGCATATTTGATCATAATATGGAATGCATAACATAACTTTGAAAATATATATATTTTATTATGAATTTATAAAGTTTTATGAAAAGGGGTTTTTTGGTCATTTCAGGTTATGGCTGAAGCTTGGACACAATTGAATTTGATTTAAGATCATGAGAAATTTAATTTGGGTTCATTTGGAACTGGTTTGACTTAATTTGGGTTTGAAATGAAGAAGTTATGGTCAAAAAGGACTTGTTTGTAAATATTTTATACTTCCAGGGACTTATTTGTAAATTTCTGAGGGCCTGGGAATATGATTTGGGCTTTTAATAGGGTTTGGAGTGAAATTTTGGCATTCAGGGACTTCGGGTTATATACTAGTTTGTCAGGAGGGTCTTTATGCAAAGTGGTTTTATTTATTTATTCACAAGGGTTTTGGGCCGTAAGATTGAGTTTGTGATTTTGAGATATGCATTAAAGCATGTTGGGCCTTGAGATTGGGTTATCGGGTTTTAACGCAGAAATCTCATCTAAATTTATGACATATGGGGCCCATCCAACAGGGTTTCGATTTTGAATATGAGAGTAGATCTCGGCCGTCTGAACTTCCTCAAGACCCGTGTTTATTCAAACAGTTTTACTTGGCTCCTGTATCTGATGGATATCAACGCTTTAAATGTCGTGCGAACTTGATATGGGTAACTGCACCGGACATTTCCATTTCCGGTTAGGTTTTCAGAGGTCCGGTGTGATCCGGCCACGGTCGGCCTCGAGGCTTAGATCATCGTCATCGTCTTAGTGCCAGGAGGGCATTTCACCCATTGTCGGCGGCCAGTGATGACCGGAGGCGGTGGTTCCGGCTGAGGCCAAGGTATATTGGCACCGAATCGGATTTCACTTTAATTTCTTTGATCAGATTATTATTCCCTTCAATTAGATGCATGTATGGCACCGTGGAAGAGGTATAGACATTTATCAATTACCAATTTGAAGTTTAACATGGGTTTGCACATGATTTGAGCTCTTGTGCTCTTGGCTTGGTACTGACAGCAAATACAATGGTATTGGTTCTAATTGGGTTTGATTTTTTAAGTGCATGGAAGCATATCAAAGGGGTATAGGAAACTTTAG
Source organism: Carex arenaria (assembly GCA_964058825.1). NCBI lineage: Eukaryota > Viridiplantae > Streptophyta > Magnoliopsida > Poales > Cyperaceae > Carex > Carex arenaria. The sequence goes on from CAXKVW010001711.1 coordinate 44,387, forward strand.
CTCAAGCTTTGAGGGAATTCAACTTGAAGGAGCATGTGGGAGTTCATTATTTATACATGTATGCATATATATATATATTTCATGAGATGACTTATTTTCATAAACCTTGCTCATAAATCATATGAATTTGATTGATCACCATTCTACATGAGTGCATATGCAAAGGTTTTGCTGCTCTAGAACTTCATTGCTATTTATATGATTTCTGTACAAGTGCAGGGGCATAAATGTCCATCTGTTGACAGAATTTTCCATTTAATTGATGATTTATTTAGGGCAATATATAACCTGTAATTGAACAAAATTGGAGTCTATGATTATTGGCAGAGAGTCTAGTTTCCAAATATATTTTTAGTTTTAATTTTCAAGGCCATTTGATGCCTGAACAAGGCCAAACAGTGGGCAGAGGTCATTTGCCAGCAAACTGCACATATGCAGTTTTGCATTTTCAGAGAAGTATGGACTTTGAAAAATCATAAAAGACAGAAGAAAAATCCTATGAATGAGAAATTTGTGTTGAAATCACATGTTTTGAAGTCCTTTATTTAACCATATTTTTAGATTTTCATTTTGGCCCCTGTATTGTTTGATATTGATGAATTTATACACTCGGGTCAATTCTGTCAACTATATGCATATAAACTTTGAAAAAATCATAACTCATTCTATATATATCCAAATGATGCAAATTTATAGTCTATTTTGGGTGTTTTTGAATGATCTACATGATGATATGCTTATCTCTACTGTCAGGTTCACAGAAAGTAAAAATAAAGGGAAAAAAGAATGCTGGCGGCTGTAT
>CAXKVW010001712.1:0-20125 GCA_964058825.1 Carex arenaria
CTATACCCAGTATTTTATACCCGGTTTGTACCCACACCGTTCCGGTCCCCACTTTCAACTACTTTTAACAATCATCCCAAACTGTCTTATTTAAAAGCTTTCCTAATCTATTTCTCACATTCTATTATCCTCTCAATTTTTCCGTCGCTGATCTTAATTCGCCCAAAATTTCTCCGCTGATTGAATCTCTATTTTTCCGCTGATCAAAATTCTCCGCAAATTGCTCGCTAATTCTCCGCTTAATTTATATTTCTCTCCGTTTTTTTGTCCTTTCTGTATTTTGCGTAGGGCTCCGAGTTCTAAATGAAAACTTTTGCTTTGAATACAATTTCTATTTTTTTGTCTCTTTTGCTTTGGCATTTTCGATGCAAATTTTCAATTTAAAATTACTTAGGTGAAATTAGATCTTTGCCACTACGTTGTGAGAGCCATTATTGATATTCAGTGTTCGAATTTGATCTGAGCCAAGAGATGAGAGAAAAACGATCTGAAAAAGGTAGGAGGAGACGATCTGGAGAAGATAGAGAGAGGCTGTCTGAAGAAGATAGAAGGAGACTATTGGTGCAGATTGTCAGTTTTTAAAGATTTGATAGATCCAGAAGCTGCAGTTAGTAGTGAGGTATGAATTTAAGTTCTAAATAATTAAATTGCTTAGACCTTGATTTGCGTAAATAAATTGCTTCTTGATTTAACTATTTGTTTGATTTCGTTGATTAGGCTTCATGTTTTCGTTTTCTCTATAAATGCTTTGATATCTTGCATGATCTATCCACAATTTATTCTATTTAGATCGTTCTTTTACATCTATTTGATTCATTTTATTTAGATCTATTTAGATCGTTACATGTTATATGACTTAAATCGAGAATTTTGGCAATTACATGATTAGGACTGGAAGTTGATTAATTCTTTCTCTTCATCTACTTGATTTATCAGATCTGATGTGACACTTCATTTTAGATGGTAAGCTTTTTCAATGTATTCTATCTAGTGCTTACAAGGTGTTTGATGAATTGTCTGAGTGAAAATTCGCAAGGTTTTCGTTCTATATCGCTACTGATTTGTTGCTTCTGGCGGATCCTAATCCGATATGGTAATACTTTCAATTAAGATTGAAGATCAGCACCGAGATCTAAATTCTGTGAGTTATTTACTGATTTAATTTTGCAGGATATAGTGCTGGTTTTAGATTTGTTACAGTACTGTTTTGCATTTGTTACAGTTTTGTTTTACCTTTGTTACAGTATTGATTTCCATTTCTTCCAGTATTGGGTTTAGTTTTGTTGTAGTATTGTATTTAGATTTATTACAGTATTGGTTTGCATTTGTTACAGTTTTGTTTTATCTTTGTTAGAGTATTGGTTTCCATATGTTACAGTTTTGGGTTTAGATTTGGTTTAGTATTGATTTACATTTGTTACAGTATTTGTTTGCATTTGTTACAGTTTTGTTTTACCTTTGTTACAATATTAGTTTCTATTTGTTATAGTATTGGGTTTAGATTTGTTGTAGTATTGATTTACATTTGTTACAGTATCGGTTTGCACTTGTTACAGTTTTGTTTTACCTTTGTTATAGTATTGGTTTCCATTTGTTACAGTATTGGGCTTATATTTGTTATAGTATTGGGTTTAGATTTGTTATAGTATTGGTTTGTATTTGTTACAGTTTTATTTTACCTTTGTTACAGTTTTATTTTACATTTGTTACAATATTTGGATTTAGATTTGTTGTAGTATTGATTTATATTTGTTACAATATTGATTTCCATTTGTTATAGTTTTGTTTTATCTTTGTTACAGTTTTGTTTTATATTTGTTACAGTATTGTCTCAATGTTTTTTTCTGTGCAGCTGGTTGAGCTCGTTTTGCATGCCATGCAATTTGAAACTCCTGTTGCTCACCCTTGATTTTTCATTTCGCCATACACCAAATTCAGGGATTGTCCAAAACAAGACGATGATTCAATGGATTGTGCTATGTTCGTGTTGCGCATCGTTTATAACATAATAACTGACCTTCCTCTAAACTTCTCCCAGGTATTGATTTATTTTTTAATTACTGGAACTCGAACAGTATTTTTTGGATAAATATGTTACAATATTTATTTATATTTGTTGGATTATTTGTTTTCAGTTGTTACAGTATTTGAAACTGATTGAAGTTCAGTCTTAGTATGTGTTGATCTGTTTCATTATATGTTACAGTATTTTTCATACATTTGTTACATTATTTGTCTAAACTTGTTACATTATTCTGTCTAATTTGTTACATTATTTGACCACAGTTTTAGTATGTGTAAAAATATATTTGACGACAGTTCAGTCTTAGTATGTGTTGATCTGTTTCAGTTTCAGTTTACAAATATATTTGTTACAGTTTTAGTATGTCTAAATTTGTTACATTAGTTGTCAAAAAATATATTTGACCACAGTTCAGTCTTAGTATGTGTTGATCTGTTTCATTATGTGTTACAGTATTTTTGCTACATTTGTTACATTATTTGTCTAAATTTGTTACATTATTTTTATAATGATTGATATTCAGAATTAGTTGATTTGTTACATTATTTGACCACAGTTTTAATTGTAAGATTTGTCGTATTTTTTTTTGCAGGACGACATATCAAAAGAGCGTTTGATCCTTGCAATGAAACTTTTGACGCATCCAAATAATGAACACCAAATATCTATAGTTTAAATTTTCGTGTTTGTTGTTTGCTCGACAAAGTTTTATATGTTTGACAAAGTTATGTTTGTTTATATAATTGTTGTGATATATTTTTTGTCTTGTAGTTGTTACCGTTATTGTTACAGTTTTAATAATTCATTGCTGCAGTATTTTGGTGTTACAGTTTGGATAATTCATTGTTACACTTTTCATAATGTTGTGTTATAGTATTTTTGTAATATAGATTTGTCGTTATTTTTCCAGTTCACACATCTATTTTTGACCATATTCATTCATTTTCATTATTTTGAATCCGTAATTTTCCATAATGAGAAATTTAAAAAATAAAAAAAATTAATAATCAAAACTTCTAGAACGATAGAAAACATTTGAAAAAAAAAATTAAAACCTTCTAGAAGGCGGAAAGTACACAATTTGGCAGATTCATAAGTAAAACAAGTACAGTTAACTGTCAATAACTGTCAAAGTACAACAGTTTTGAAAGTACAAAGTACATCAAGTACAAAGATGTTGGAAGTTGGAAGTTGTTATTTTTTACAAAATTTATCTCATCTTTTACAGTATTTGATAATGTATGTTACAGTATTATTACATCATTGTTACAGTATTTTTGTCAGCTAAATGACAGTTGGTTTGGGTAAAAAGTGGGTACAAATCCTTGGGTACAATTAGAAGGGTCCTTTAATGTTTATCAATTACTTTATAAGATAACGCATATGAAATAATTTTATTCATACTCTTGCCCAAGAAGCTAATGAATTTTTTTCTTATTCATATCCATATCTATTACTTAAAAAGATATTAATACCCGCTTTATCAAATATGATACGAATCAGATAAACGATTAAAAGATCTCATTCACACCCCTAAACTTATTATGAAAAGCTTTTAGAAGTAGGAGTAAGAAAGCTTTCTTTATTTGAGATCATGTGCCCATGTCCATTAAAGGTTAAATCATATTAAATATTGTTGTCGTGGGACCCACAAGTAAGCGGGGTTTCTAATCAACAAAGAATTGACCAAGTCAAACTACTACCAATACGTTTTGCTTACACCACCATTATGTCATGGAATCAAAGAGCTCAAAAAAAAAAAAAAAAAAAATCTATGATGAAATATTCATACCAAACTTCCACCAATGAAAGAAGTATGGAGAAAATAAGAAGATAAGGCTTAACCTACCAAAACTTAAGTGTAAATTATCTTTGTTTTCAACAGTAGAAAAAAATTATGTCAAATTATGTCATCTTTAACCAAATTTGTCGTTTCTCATTATTTTAAAAAGAAATAGATTTATGAGGTGTGTGTACACACACATGTACTTTTATTAGAACAGAATCAAAAGGAATGCATAAGAGGATGCTCTTGTTAAGTCATTATCATCCGGTCACAAAAAAGAAATGGTTATAAACTATTTTTTTTTAGAATAATTTATAAAATATAATTGTCAATATTCTAAATAATTATAAATTTATGCTCCATTCAATTTTTTTTTAGACTTCCCTTATGTGCATGATTCAATAATTTTGTAAGTTTATAAAGATGTTTTGATAACTCAACTTATTTGACAGCATGACAAACAAAATCAATGATGATTATCAAATCTAAAAGGGTCAAACTATATATTTGTTCTCCACGGTTTAGTTGGTGTGTATTGATTTTTGGTATGATTTATAAATCGCTTTGTCATTGATTAATTGTTGATAAATTGAACAACTAAATTTTCAAATTATTTAATGGGGGTCTTTAACACATGCCATTAAACAATTTACACATTTTTTGGACCCCCTAATTAATGTGAAAATCCTCTAAAGACACCTCGTCCTTAATTGGCGTCATTAGTTTAAAAAGGAATTAAACCAACCAAATCATAAAATTATTCCCCGCCGTTAAATGTGTTACATGTTTTTTTTATAAAGTTTTTCTTAATTGATGACACCATACTTACATATAGAGAATTATGTACATAATTTACTTTTTTATTTTTAATATATAATTATTGTATTAGTTGTTATAATTGTTGAATAAATTTGTTTTCAATTTATATAACATATATCTATAATATTATTTCAATCTATTATGCCTTCTGTAAATTATATCATGCATCTCCGAAAGAATTTCCATATAAACAAAATCTATTAAAAAAAATTTTGAGTACGGATAAATTATTTTTTGAAATGTTAAAGAAATGTACAATAACAACATTATTGAATCGCACGATAAATCAGCAGAGAAGAACATAAAATATTTTATTTTTCAAGAATTATATTACATCTTAGGCACATGAAATACTTCACCTTTAAAAAAGGAAAAAAATAAGAGCCTCAATCAAAATAAATAAGGAGAGAAACTAAATTTTGGATGGATGAAAGAAGATATCACAAAGCTAAAAACTTAGAGAAGTTAAAACATTCTTTTTTTTTTTTCATAAAATAAATTTTAAAAAGTATTGGGTGTTAATAGTTTGTATACAATGTTAATTTGGATTTGTTGAGACAATTAATTAATGCTACACAAAATGTCGACGCAATTAGTGTCAAGATCATAAATAAAGTACAAAGGCTTATTTTTTAAGTTAGAATATTTTTTTTCGATAAAGTGGGTGAAACTCACCGATTTCATTAGAAATCATAATATTCAAATGCTGAGAAGTTCCAAACAGCTAGAGCTCACAGCACGTACAAAATAAGACTGGCATATTGGCCAACGCTAACCAAAACTAAACACATACAGAGAAGACTTTTAAGTCCTGGAAGGTAAAAAAATCAAGCACAAAAGTGCCACAAGGCAAGACTAACTAATCAACACATCCTAAAAAATCCAAAAACATTGATTTAGAATATTTGTTTTATATGTATTAAATTTTCTGTGATTCAATTGTCATTGACTTTGAGTCACTGTACTGTGTGGTGCAGTTGGAACTATACTGTCAATCTAACATATATATATGTGACTAATACATGATTAATTCATGATCATCTGTTAGCGATCCGACGGTCATAACCAATTGTTAATTAAATGAAATCAAGATCCTTGATGAAGCATATATATAAAGGTACCGATGGGGCATGGTGGATAATACAGAGTTCTCACCACCTAAAAAGGAAGTATGTATTTTTTTTTTTTTTTTTTTGGAGAAAGGAAGTAGAGTAGAACTAGGGTGTTCTTAAGTTCATCAAATTTATTTATAAACTCAATTCTAAAATTTATTAGATTGACTTCAAACGAAGAATTCAAACTGTTGAAATTTTTTTACTTTACGAGTGATGCATCTAACATGCAAAAATTTTAAATTTTCGAATTAATTTTATATGAAGTCAAGCAGTCAAAACTAAAAGATTTATAAATTAATTTTAATGCATTCATTTTTTGAACGTATCACTCATAAGGTAGAAGGGTTTCAACTGTTCGGATACTTGTTTGAAGCCAATCCAATATATTTTAAAGTTGAGTCACAACAAAACTTGATGAACTTATAAACACCCTAGTTCTGCTCAAGGAAGTATGTCTTATTGTAGAGATCATTTTGGGTCCAATGGGCTCCATAATCATCCGATCTGCTTTAAAATCCGTACTGTTGCTTTAAGGTCTGTTGTTGCTTTAAGATCCGTCGGACGATTATGGAGCTCATTGGATCCAAATTTAAATCCGATGGACATCGGACCCAAACTGCTCTCCTTACTGTAACATGCATTTTCTTCTAGCATGTAGTCTTTTAAGTAGATAATGTAAAAGGCACTGTGGATATAGTATATTTTTAAGTGGATAGGGTAAGGCGCACTGTGCATGAATGAGATCACAACAAAAAAAAAACAACGAATCATGAACCACAAAGTACCTCTAATATCTGCTGATTGGAAGAAAATTTTGTATGAAATTAATTGTTCTTTCTTAGAATATTTAATTTGTTGTAATGTAATCAACTGAATAGATATTTAAAAAATGACTCGAAAGGTAAGGTAATATTAAAAATAATTCCTATAGATTTTTGTATGTGCGAATTTCAACGAAAATTAATGATTGGATGAGGAAAACTAGGTTCTTGTTTTTCTCAAACTTTTTTTTTTTCAATATATAGAAAAAAAAGCAATAATTTATTCGAATTATTTGATTTGATTCGGTTCATTCTACAACATACAAAAAGTCCTTTATCTTGTTTTGGACAAAATATTTGTTGAATTTTAAAAATAAACAATTAATTCTGAAAAAAAAATTAGTTACCTTAATACTTTTTTTTAAAATAGGTGCAAAATAATTACATGGGGAACAGTTATGTCAGGGAGGAACCCCTGGCAAGCTGGTAGCAAAAAGTCCTTTATCTTGTTTTGGACAAAATATTTGTTGAATTTTAAAAATAAACAATTAATTCTGAAAAAAAATTAGTTACCTTAATACTTTTTTTTAAAATAGGTGCAAAATAATTACATGGGGAACAGTTATGTCAGGGAGGAACCCCTGGCAAGCTGGTAGCAAAACAACCAAAAGTATAGTAACCACAAGAGCAGCATAACATCATATTAAGGATGAATCTAAAAACTAAAAATATAAGTAAAATGCTAGAACTAGTCTATTTGCTAATATTAGATTAGTCATCCTAGATACTAAAGATGAAACATCATTAGAAGACTTCATTCATCGACATCTGGTACTCCCCTGTGTAGCACCACCTCCATGTTTGGTGGAATAAAATCCAAAGGGCATCTTCAATGATAGGCATCTATTCAGCTGCTGCCTGTTGGACTTTCCTCTTAGCTGGTATTGTCCAATATAAAACAAGAGATTTGATGTTAAGAATTAAGGTTCTAGCAGATTTAGTATTGGAATTATTAAAACAAATCTCATTTTTATGTTTTCATATAGTCCAGCATACTGCACTAAGTTACCTAAATACTAAAAAATTTATATGAAAATTAGAAATGCACACATCAGCACCAGTAGATGTGATGCCAGTTCTGCTATTTAAAACCGAGTTACCGACATGTCGGTTGAAAAAAAGCCACATGTCGGATGACTTGGTCATTTTGATCCATCCACATTTCCAAATAAATATGTGATTAACACCTAGATCAATCAAGGTATATTGACATTTTGATGGGGACGCAGCATTAACCAAAGGTGAAGTATTGAATAAGAAAGTGTTATGTATCTATGTCAATGACATTTTTTTATCTGTTTACCTACTCGTATCAATAAGATGAATCTAAATAAATAAAAAAGTTTGTTAGTTTCTTGGGTATGGTTCATTAGCGTAACATATAAGAATACAGATAAAATAATTATAAAATATACAATTATATATATATAGATGTTGACTAATATTAAAACGTTTGTTCTTAGACCATAAAATAAATGTTTCGGTTTTTATATTTTCGAAGTCTCAATCTATATTAAAATATTCTTGGAGATCAAATTTTATGTTTTTTGGAATTTTTTTTATTATTTATTAAGTCAGATTTAAAATTGATATTTTCAATGATCCAGAAAATTTTCAAATCAGCGATTTTAAAATTGACATGATAAATAAAAAAATCCAAAAAAAAATGTAAAATTTGGTTTCCAAGAACATTTTAATATAGAAATCACATCTAACAATTTGGATCGACTGTTTGAACTTTAAAATTGAAAAACAAATTGGCTGCACCATGATTTTAGAACAAATGTTTTGATATTGTTTTATTTATAATCCAAGTATATAAGGATGATACATGATATGATATTGTTTTATTCATAATCTAAGTATATATGATGTAACTCTAAATTTATGTTTTTATCCATTTTTTCTTTTCTCTTGCATTGAAAAAATAATTTATTAAAAGCATAAATAGGAGTGTCAAGAGCACCTTTCTATTTATTTATCCGATTCGTATTGTATTCAATAAGATGAAGATATGTATGGATACAAAAAAAAATCATTAACTTATAGAATATGAGTATGAATACAGGTTTTTTTGTTAGCTAATAAATATGAATATGAAAATAATTCACCTAATCCGTATTGTGACTGTTTACCTCCCAACTAGGGGCTAGCATACGCATATATAGTAATGGATCGGTAAATCGGTGTTTCAAATATTCGATCCATTATACTTTTTCCATTCTATTTTGACCTAATTTTTTTAGATTTATTTAGTTTAGTCGGTGACAGTTCATTAAAATCTCGTCCCATATTTTATCCTGTCTCGTCTATTTATCATAATTTTTTTATATTTGTAGACTATATATTTTAGACATCACATTGAATTTTGTTCAATAATAAGAACTATTTTAACCAAGTTTACTTCAATCTTATAATGTCTAATTTTAATTTAGCATCATTATTGCATTTAATATCCATAGTATATCACAGTATTGCAGTAATAATTATATATATATATATATATATATATATATATATATATATATAATTACGCATTTAATAATAACAACTGCAATAGTATTGTATTACAAAATAAAGCCAGCGAAATTCAATAATACATGTTAATTATTATTTTATAAATTAATCTTATGTAATAAAAAGATTTTAGATACTTACCATAATATTCTAACCATAAAATATTCAAATTGGTTGAATACGGACCGGGTCGAGTAAAATCATATCGGATCCGGTTCGTTCGGATCATATAAAAATTGACATCCTAATAAAAGCAGTGATTAACAATTATGTCGGTGAAAAAAATAATAATAAAATAGTTGGTGAAAATGAAGAGCACTTTTACACATTGTTAGACATTGATTGTGACCAGCGATATATAGCGTTCCTTTTCATTGGTTGGTATCAGACTTGGTGCTCTTCACAAAACAAATATTTTAAGGTTCATTGCTTTATTTCCAAGTCTTCAACTGAACCACAAATATAGTTATGTTTAAGTTTAACACATACCATGTCAAAACTCTTCAAGTCTATCAAACATAAAATATTATATCTTGTTTGAATCTATGTGACTATGTCGCTTCAATAATTACTCAAAATGTTTAAAAGCAAGAAAAAACAACAAGAATAACTGCTGTTGCTGGTAGTAACGTGGAACCGACTCCGCTGCTTGCCAAATGAGCAGGGTTCTGCTTTTTTAAATCTAACCATTGAATTTTTTTCAGACACGAATCTCAACACAGATGAATGGTTTGATTTGGAAAAGCAGGGTCCTGCTTGCCCATTTGGCAAGCAGCAGAGTCGGTTCCGTAGTATCGATGATGATGATCAGAGGCGGACCCAGTGTAGTCCGGAGAGAGCCGTAAAGTGAAATTTTTATTTTTGATACAGCTACAAAGTGAAATTGCAAATAAAAATTAAATATCTGGAACTTAATGTTGTTGAAAAAACTTTTTCTTTTTATAATCAACTCTGACTCTAGAGTAGAGAAGGAAATTTGTCACGGCGTGACTAGTTACGTCACGGAATGTCACGTCACGTGTGACGATTACGTGACGTGATCATTCGCGTGACGTGACCGCATTCGAGCGAAAATTACACATCACGTTTAATGTTTGGTAAACAGTCCGGGCGGACCAGGCCGGGTCAAACCCGGGCGGGGGCACGGGCACGGACATCACAGGTAGGACCGGTAGCACGGTCCGGATCGGACAGGCAAATTTTTTGATCGGACCCTTGCCCGCACGGGTCTGCGGTCCGGGTTTGATCGGACCGGGTTTTTTTTCTTTTTTTCTTCTATTTTTTTTCGATGGACAAAATATTTATTAATAGATGAGTGAATATTGATAGGACTTGTTTAGATAATATTTAAGTAATCAAGTAATAATATGTACTCATTAGTATGAATTTGTAAATAACACATCTCCCTTCTTATATAATGCACGCAATTGTCCTGATCTGCCAACGGCTGAGATTGTAAGATGAATTTTCAGATTTAATATCAGCCCTCCAATCACATAATCTGTCATATTTTGATTAAATATATATGTTTTATATGTAGAAGTCTAAATTTAGTTAAAAACATACTCGCCACACATACTGCTATACAGTTTGTCACAATTAAAATTGAATGAATCTTTAGCAATATGTTTTCTTATTTCTTAATTAAATTATTTCCTTATTTCTTTGTTTCCTAAATTGTCATTTAGAATGCAATATAAAAGGACAACCTTATCAACAAAAAAATATACAATCACTATTTAATCCGTATTTAATATGTTATTTGATTAAAATCCAATGAGAATGATACTTATGATAAATAGATGTAAGATGTAGAATGCTATTCATGACAGAAATTTCCAACAATATACTTCATACAGTTACCTTTTGAAGTATATTTTTCTTTTACAAATTTCCAACTTTTTTAGCATAAATTATTCGAGCAACATTAATCTTTATTCAATACATAATTTACATCTTCCTTTATTTAAATATTTTCTTTTTAATTTTATAAATTATTTAATGGTTCTAGAATGTATATTTATTCAGCTATTTTTATTAATTATTATATAGGTTGAGAATAAATTGAATGACATATTTCAATGTAAACTCTAGAAATAAAATCATTCAATAGAAAATATATAGTATAATTAAAAATCTTTCAATAGAAAATATATGGTATAATTAAAATGAGGAGGGTTCCAATGCCTCATCTCCTCATACCTCATTCATGCCCCTTATTTTATATCTTTGATTTAAAGTCCAAACAGTCGATCTGAACCGCTCAACATGATCTCCATGTTAAAATATGCTTGGAGACCAAATTTTACATTTTTTGAAATTTTTTTACTATTTTTTAGATTTATTGAAAATCATTGTTTTTTTATGGTCCAGATTTGTTTGAAAAACAATGATTTTCAATAAATCTAAAAATAAAGAAGTAAATATTTCTAAAAAATGTAAAATTTGGTCTCCAAGCATAAATTAATATGGAGATCATGTTGAGCGGTTCAAATTGACTATTTGGACTTTAAAACAAAGATATAGAACATGAGGCCTGAATGAGGTATGAGAAGATGAGGCATTGGAACCCTCCTCATTTTAATTATACCATATATTTTCTATTGAAATTTTTTTAAGTATACTATATATTTTCTATTGAATGATTTTATTTCTGGAGTTTACATTGAAATATGTCATTTAATTTATTCTCAACCTATTTACAATATATATATAGCTACTACTATGATATCTGCAATTTGCAATTTATCAACGTTATTTCTCATTGAATTTTATTACACTAATTTCCTTTTTATCTGTAATTTAAATTTAGAAATATGTCATTTTGTATGAGATATTTTTTTTCTTATAATATGTTTCCGTTACAACGCACGGGCATGATACTAGTAATTAAAAGATGGTATAAAATGACATATTTGAAAGATATATAGTAGGTGTCGTGGACCTATGATTGTAAAGTGATATTTAATTAAAATATTATATTCAAGGTATTTTACACATTTGTTTGACTACACGGGTACTTCACATCATTTTAAGTATAATATTTACATTTGGATTTTCTTCAAGATATTAATTTTGTATATTACTAATTTTTACAAATACCATTTTAGAAGTAGTTATAGTTAATTGTGTGACTTGTGTCAATTAAAAAAAACAAATATATTTTAAATGATACTCCTAGCAATTTGTGCAAATGTGCAATACAATCTGAATTGTTGGATCCCCATTTGTACTAGGAATGGAGTGGATCCAGGACTTAATTTCTCCTATTTTTTGTACAGAGCGGGTAGGGCAGGTAGAGCGGGCTCCAAGAAGAGATAATCATCCTTGTGAACTCACTGCGGGTAGGGCAGGTAGGGCGGGTTCAAACCCAGTCCGGGCCTGGGTGGTCCGGGTTCAAACCGGTCCGGGCACGAGTAACAGGTTAAACAGTTTTTTTTTTTTCAAAATTTGGTATCCGGTCCGGATTTTTGCCCGTCCCGGCCTATCCTTGACCCGGGTCAAACCCGTGCACGGTCCGGTCCAGACGGGCATGGGTCAAGGATGGACCGGACTAGGTCACGAGTCAAGGGCGGAAATTAGAACACTAGTCACGTCACGTCACAATATGAAACATAAAATATCTAACTTTTTTGGTATATATAGAGCATTCATATTTTTTTTTTAGTGTAGGTTCAGTGATACTGGTACTCATGTAGTACTGATTTTTATTTTCTCTAGTTTAGTCTAATGAATGTTTGTAATATGAATTTTTAAAGTAATATCAGATGTGCAATAGTTTTCCTAAAAAATATAACATTTGCAACATTATTTACTTATTTTAGAATTTTTCATATTTTTTTCTAAATTTTCAACAATTTAAATTAAAATATAAAAAAATTAACGTGACTAATTTACGTCACGACACATCACGTCACGTATGGTCATGGTGTGACTATGCGTGACATGGCCATTCGCGTGACGTGACCATCCGCCACCATTTTGGTCACGTCACGTGAAAAAAAAGTTAATCACGTCACGTCACGTCACATGACCAAATCACGGCGTGTTTGTCACATCACGTCATGGCGTGTCACGTATTTCCTTCTCTACCCTACGGGTGCAAACGGATTGGATATTATACGACCGTATCCGACTCCTTATCCGAATATTAGATACGGATATCTGATATCTGAATATCCGTGCGGATAAGGATACGGATATGATTTTTAATTTTAATTATCCGTATCCGAATAGTAAATATATGATATATAGTTTAATATATATTATTGAAAAATTATTGTTATTAACTATTATAAAAAGCAGATATCCGTGTCTGTGTCCTTTTAATATCCAATCCGTATCCCTATCCGTCTAATATTCGATCTGTATCCGTATCCGTATCTGAAAAATAAAAGCGGATATGAATATGGTTTTACCACTATTCAATCCGTATCCAATCCGTTTGCACCCTATCTGACCCAACCAATTAACTTTGACCAAACCACAAACTCTGACTGGCCAAAAGAATTTGCTTAAATATAGAATATAGAATTCTGATGAAATTGTGGTTTATTATTATTTTTCTTAAAAAGTATATGTAAAATTTTCGGATCAAATTAAGTTCAAATTCGACATAGCTCTAGTTTACTCTAACTAAGGGAGTTCACTATAAATTTAATAATCTCATCCCAAATTATGATAATTAATAAATGAGAAGCGGAGCTATAGAAGACTTTACAAAATACAATTATAAAATATACACTCGAATATATTTGTTATATTTTGCTTGTGTGAAAATGCATTTATTGCACATAACAAAAATAATCTGAAAGAACTAGTATTTGGTCTAGTGGCTAAGGCACATGGTCTATGTGAGTGATTATGGATTTAAAACTCAGATAAAGAAAATTATTTGTTGTAATAACAAATGTATTAAATACTTAGGTGACTTGACCTCCAACTTATCTGATGTCATATTACACAATTGTGTTATATTTTGTTAAATGAAGTAAAATGCTGAAGTTATGTCAGTTATTTCATATACAATTGACCAGTGTTAGAGCATGTTAAACATGTAATTAATGATTTTATCTTGATAGAAAAAACTTGTTTTTTAGATAAAATGGGGATAAGTTTTTTAATTTTAAGTATCCACAATTATCCGAATTTCAAACATACTACTAATAACTCTAACACGAAAGATGTCTTAAGTACTTATCAAAGATTAATTATCGTACGAGTGTTAATATTAATTGTTAACTCACAAAATTATAAGGTTACTATATATTAATTGATTTGTGAATTCAGGAGAATGTTATCCTTAGATAAATACTTAACTACTTTTATGGCTTGATATTGTGTCTAAATTAATTTGGTTTCCTTCTTTTGTGGCTTATCATTTTTAATATAAACCCATTAAGTTCCTTGATAATCCATGTTAATACCTAAGTTTATTTATATTTTTCGGACAGTTAAACTTCTTCTTTCGGTCCATAAAAGCATCTGTATCCTTGAAATTTTTAGAGTTTCTAAATAACTGTTAACAAAATTTGAGAAATTTTAGACTCTGAATTTCTAAATCTCTATATCCCTGAAATTAAAATTAGAGTTTCTTAATTGCCACATTAGCGTTTAATTAAAACAGTATTAAAAATTGAGCGAATACGGATCGATTATTTTGTCATGTCAGAGTTTTGAAATAGTTTCATATTTAGAAACTATTGAACAAAATTGCTAAATATGAAATCCATCTACATCCCTGAAACTAGTTGAGAAACTGCCAAGTCAGCTTTAAAACTCTAAGAGTTTCAAGAATGCAGATACTCTAATCTATTATACATTGGTTTATTTTTAATAAAGGTTGGTGGTGAAGTCACCAAACTATTTAATATCTACAAAGAATTGTTATTTTCGGATTTCGAACCAGCGATCTCTCACACGAAGAGCATTGCCTTTGTTACTAGACCAAAAACTGGTTCTCTGTACCTTGGCTCATTCGTAAACAAACAACCTTTTATAAAGTATTTCTAATACGAATATTTTATTTCGGTCTCAATCAGAAGCTGATCTATGTGTATGCCAAAGTGTGCTAAGCCACCCCATGATTGTATTCTTTTTTAAATATATTAAAATTTAATTTATTTTTTTTAAGTATTTATATAGTTTTTTACCCCCTCATAAAATGACAAATGCGTGTTTGTAGTATAGTAGTTAGAGTTCCACTTAGTATTTGTGTGGTTTTAAATTTAATTTCTGGTGACCACACCTTTTTTTTTTTCTTTTCACATATTATGTATTTTATAGTTTATCTCTCTCTATTCAAATATTCTAGTTCCGCTCCTTCTATCAATTCAATATTAGTATATTATTTATAAATTTAGAAATATATTAACAAATACATCAAACATACATAAATAATTAAATCACAAATAAAATTCAAATATCTAAATTAGCATAATAAAAAACTATCAATTTGCTGATGTAAGTGATATCATGCGCAATACCAGAAACTGCTGATATAGTCAAAAATATATTAGTTTTTGGTATAGAGCAGGGGACCAACTATCCATGATGTCATGCTTTCGTTTCCTTATTTAGTTTTTGCTAAATAAAGAAAAACTTCATCAATTATTTCAAACAGGATTGATTGGGTACCCATTTTGAATGGACAATTTTTAATTTATGCAGAGTGCAAGATATATTAGTTTTTGGTATAGAGCTGGGGACCAACTATCCATGATGTCATGCTTTCGTTTCCTTATTTATGTTGTAACTTTTTATATGAATGTTTGAGCATCATCTGATTTGAACATCTTATTATGTAATGTATTTTGCTAAATATCAAACAGGATTGATTGGGTACCCATTTTGAATGGACAATTTTTAATTTATGCAGAGTGCAAGATATACACGTAACAGTTTTCACTCTACTTTTTTATGTTTTGTATGACTATGAATTAAAAACTGCACTGTCAAAATGTGTATACGTACGTACCTCATAATTTACTGATGTTGGAGCATGTTAAACATGTAATTTTGTTTATATCGGTAAAGTATATTTTTTAGATAATTGAGATACTTCTTTCAATTTTAAATATTTATAAAAATATTTTATCCGGGTTTGAAACACGTACACAATCTCTTGTATAAAAAAATATTAATGTCTTAACCATAAGACTAAAGATTGATTCTCATATGGATAGAAAAAAAAAATTAAGAAAGAGGTAAAGTCCCTAATTTGTTTTATTTTTATAATATAAGCGAAATCTTCAACGAAAAAAAAATCTATTAAAACAAAACAAAACAAAAAAAATGATATTATTTTATTTTTCCTTCTGAATGGTCAACAATTCGATAGAAAAAATAATTCAAATAAAAGATTAAGCTATAATAAAAGTTACGTACTATTAGGGTATGTTTGGATGGTGCAAGAATAGCTAGAATAGCAAGCTATTCAAGAATAGCTCCTATTCGGAATAGCAATTTGCATCCAAACGACACTTTTGCTATTCGGAATAGCGAGAATAGCTGCTATTCGCTATTCTTACAAAAACATGGAATAGCATTTGTTGCTTTCAATATTAATACTAATCTAATATTTAAACTAATATTATATTACATTTAATATTTAAATTAATATTATATTGTATTATATTTATTATAATATTATATTATATTTAATCTAATATTTTTATTTAATACTAATCTAATATTTAAAATAATGTTATATTACATTTAATAATTAAATTAATATTGTATTGTATTATATTTAAAATAATATTATATTACATTTAATAATTAAATTAAAATTATATTGTATTATATTTAAAATAATATTATATTACATTTAATCTAATATTTTATTTAATACTAATTTAATATTTAAAATAATATTATATTACATTTAATCTAATATTTTATTTAACACTAATTTAATATTTAAAATAATATTATATTATATTTAATATTTAAATTTATATTATATTATATTTAATCTAATATTTTATTTAAAACTAATTTAATATTTAAAATAATATTATATTATATTTAAAATAATATTTTATTTAATACTAATCTAATTTTCAAATTAATATTATATTACATGTATATTTAAACTAATATTATATTACATTTAATATTTAAACTAATATTATATTATATTTAATCTAACATTTTATTAATACTAATCTAATATTTAAAATAATATTATATTACATTTAATATTTAAACTAATATTATATTACATTTAATATTTAAAATAATATTATATTATATTTAATCTACTATTTAAAATAATATTATATTACATGTAATATTTAAACTAATATTATATTACATTTAATATTTAAACTAATATTATATTATATTTAATATAATATTTTATTTAATACTAATCTAATATTTAAAATAATATTATATTATATTTAATATTTGAATTAATATTATATTGTATTATATTTAGTCTTACACATAAATTATTAAACAGTAGCTATTTTCTTCAAACTCTATTCTAAATATGCAATCCAAATAACTTTTTCACTGTTCTGAATAGCACTGTTCTTAAACAGTAGCTATTCTTATTTACTATTCTAAACAGTAGCTATTCTAGCTATTCTAGAGTTCATCCAAACGTATCCTTAATGGTTACCTCACAAAAATTTTAAGGTAATATTAATTAATCGATTTTTATCATGACGTAATTAGTGAGATCATGCACAACAGCACAAGTTCAAAAATGCTAATTAATATAGTCAACATACTATAGTTTTTGGTGCATAGCTGGGGACCAACAATATATTATATATATACAGGAGACCATCTTAATTATTTTTTTATCTTTTGTGTGATTGCTTGTTATGTTTTTTCTTCAGTTAATTATTCTTAAGAAAATAATGCAAATCGCATAAAAAACATGGAACTTTAAATAGTCAAAATTTTCAAGCCACGCCAAACTTTAGTCGTTTGGTCTAAAAAAGCAGTGAAAACTTTGAAAAGGTGTTCCAATTTAATGGTGAAAATTTGATATTTTGATAGTCAGTGTTGACCCTTATTTAATTCACTGCATTACAGTGGGATCCGACTCTGCTGTTTTTTTTAGAAAAAAGTAAGGTCCTGCTTTTCCAATTTCAACCATTTAAAATTTTTCATTCACGTATTTCGATAAAAAAAAATTTTCATGCACAAATCTCAACGAATTTGAATGGTTGAGATCCATTACAGTGAGGGAATGTGGATGCATGGTCCGACGAATATCAAATTAAATTTAGTCTGATATTAGATCAGAGCCGTCCGATCATTATTAAATTCCGTGCATACTTGATTCGTACGAATGTTAATGTAGACAGGGGCGGATCCAGGATTTTCTTGGGGGGGGGGGAATATCGAATTGGGTTTAAATAGCTAATCGGATTTAAACCCATTAACTAATTGGGTATTTGATAAAAAAATTAATGCTTTGAATTGTAATTTCTAATATTGTGACTTATAATTATAATTACCAATTATAATTCAAGAAATTTATTTTAATTTTAACTATAAATTTAATCCGAATAATCAATTAAACGTTCAGAGAGGGGCAAAAATAATTTCAAAGGAGGCAAAACCAGTCAGAACATATAAATTTCCACTAAAACTCAAAATCCAGGGGAAACCGGCTACCCCTGGTCTACACTGGGTCCACCCCTGAATGCAGATCAGACGGTTGTAATTTATATAACATAGGAGCACTATAGGAGCACTAGCTAGCTGCTTTTACTAAGTGAGAACTAAAATAATAAAACTAAGACGAAAATTTGAAGTATTTGTTATGACTTTTAGAAAAGGTTTACAAGTATGAATTTGCTGCAAAGACTATATATGCTAGCTCAGTAGCTCCAGCCTCCAAGTGGCATGAAACTGTACACTACTAGCTAGCGTAGAAACAAGTCAATTGGGTTGGTAATATATAAGGTAAAAGTTAGGTGAAATACTAGGTAAAGTTGCAATAGAGGTTCACTTAGCAATATTTACCGTAGTTATATACTTATGCAGGAACCTTTAATTTTGGGCCATATTTAATTATAGCACTTTGGAAGCTATTAGGGTGTTATTTTCATATTCATACTGACTAATAATTGATCTTACTCATATCCTACCCGCACTCATTAGCAATTAGTCTTACTTTACTCTATCCATACTCGGTAAGATTAGTGAGTAACAAAATGGTAGCTAGTGAATAACGAATAATACTAATAATTTATTCCATCAAATATAAACTCAAAAATCTCAGTCGATCTCAAGTATTTACAAATTCTATTTTACTAAATACAAAAATTACTTACGATATTTGAGGGAGGAAGTCAAATTTTGAAAATGCTTGAAGGATGAAGCTACAAGCTTACAGGACTACAACCATGTAATACAGACTGGTTCAAGAGGAAGAAGAAAGATAATTGAATTAAAAAGTCAGGTTGACAATAGAGAGAAATTTGAAGAGGAAATGAGAGCCAGATTATATTGTATATTATTTTTATTTTCACTATTGAGGAACAAGACAACAATGACGAATAAGAAAGAAAAATTTATTATCATATTCAACATGTATACAACGATGGAAAAATAAAGAATTGAATTATTTATATATCTATATATAATTTTATTCTATAGAATTATCCGTTATCCAACAGGTACAGAATAGCCTTTACTAGTACCCATACCCGTTTAGCTAACGAAAAAAAATCCTTACACATACCCATACTCAATAAACTAACAAAAAAAACCTTACTCATACACGCCTAATCGAATACGATACAGGTAGGATAAACGGCTAAAAGGGTGCCATTGACACCCCTATATGTACTTGTGTACAAACCTTTACTTGGAAAATTAATAAAATTATCAAGTGTGTGTGTGTGTAAAAGAGATTTTTATTTATCACGCAAGTATAAAAAGTATTTTTTTCAAATGGATGAAATTCTACATGGACAAATCATATATATATTTTTCCTCTATTAAATCCGCTAAATAATTACCAATATTTTTAATCACTTTTAGCAAGTAATTAAGTTTTTTTTTTGGGAAAATG